>OZ030028.1:21817500-21852500 GCA_964023405.1 Apodemus agrarius
CAGTTCCTATACCCTCAAGATCTGCCAAACTCACGATTCTTTAACGTGTCTAGCTCTTGGCTGTGACCATGGCAGACATGATGCAGATCAACTTTCAGACTCTTTTCTTAGGGATGGATGGACATGGAAGATTAAGAGGCAAAGCTACTATCAAGATGAAGAGAGTTGGATTTCACGGCTACTGCACAGAGCAGTCATTTGCCATCCAGGGGCATCAACACTGAGATGCCTTCAGCAGCAGCAAAGAGGTTAGATATTAATTTTAAGCTTGTATTCATTTTGGTGTTTCATGCGATATGGAAACTATTCCTTGGGACTTTCGATTACTATCAAAACAAGCAAGCAAGCAAGCAAACAACAACAACAAAAAAAAAAAACAAAACAAAAAAACAAGTCCTTCAGATGTTCCATAACTCTCTTCTATAACTTTCTAACAAATGGGGATAACTGCTTTTAAAAAAAAAAAAAACAAACAAAAACCCTAGACACATGCAATGAAAAATAATAGATAATATGGAGGAGTAACAGCAAAATCCAGCAAGTCTTTTCCAACTAGCATCAATATTCAACACTAGTGTAGACCTTCATAGCATCTATTTACCTTATATAAAAAAACAGGAAAAACTGAGTGCTCTATCTGAGGTTCTTTCTAACCCTACTCAGCTTGGCCAGGAGCATTGGTGGGAAAAAAGAGCTCATGTCCATTGACCTCGCTGTGAGACACAGCCCAGAAAGGGCTCTCCTCCCTACCTCCCTACTCTCTATTATGACATTTTCTTCTCCTAGGAAAGAGCTGGGAGAACGTGACATTATTATTTCCTCATTTGGGATGGATTGCTACAGGTCTGGGCATGCAGGCAACGGTGCCAGCGGAGTGATTTATGAAGCCTTGTTCCTCTCCTGGCCCCATGATACGGTTATAACTCTCTCTTTCACAGCAAGGATTACAGCGTTCTAATGACTCACTGCCCACATGTTATCTTCCAGTAACCTGCTGGGTTTAGAGCGGGTGGTTGTTTTCTAGGTAGTAATTAGGATTTTTCCCCTTCCTGTCTTTTAAGACTTTTCAGCTTCTCTAAGATCCTTTTTTTTTTTTTTCATTAGCTCCAGGAAAGCTGGGCAGAGGTGCCCGATCCAATATAAAGCCCTGTACACGTACCATATATCCGCATGTATGTGTATGGCGTATGTGCATGTATGTGTAAACATGGGCCCAATAGTGTGCATGTATGCACGGATGCATGGAGACAAGAGGTTGAGGTTGGGTATCTTCCTTGACCCTTCAAATTATTACTATTAGTGACAGGAGGTCCCTATTTATCCCTGGCTGGCTTTGAACTCAAATACCAGGCTGGCCTCTAACTCAGTGATCTTAAAGGCAAGTACCACCCCATTCCCGGCCACCTTATTTTTTGAGACAGGGTCTCACTAAACCCGGAGCTCCGTGATTAGTCTAGGCCAACTAGCCAATGCTCTTCAAGAACCCACCCATGTCTTTGTTTTTCTAGCACCAACGCTTGAGGTTTTTATGTGGGTTCTGGAGGGTGGGGTGGTGTGTGTCTGAACTTAGGCCATTATGCATGTATGCCAGGCACTCTAGTGAGCCACCATCTCAGCTCCATCCACATAAGGAAACCTCACTCTAAGTCACCTTGAATGACCTATGTGGTTCAGGCGATCTGGAATTTGAGATTCTCCTCTCTCTGAACCCCTGAATGCTGGGGTTGCAGATGTGCGCCGTGATGTCCAGGACTCAGACTCAGGGCTCTAGAATGCTAGGCAAGCGAACCATCGACTAAGTTATAGCCCCCGACCCTTGGGTCCCCGTAGTTTTGGAGATGGAGTCTTACTATGCTGCTCAAGCTGACCTCGAGTTCACTATGGTCCCCATAATGGCCTTGGATTCGAGATCTCCCTTTACCTACCAAATGCTGGGGTTACAGACATGTGCCACCAGGGATCATGGCTGGCTACCAGCTTTCTGACTGAGGCTCTCCACGCTCTCCAAACACACAGCCATGCTAACACCACCACCACCACTCTGCAAGGGATGACAAGCATGCAGCAGTGGGCTACGTCTACAATGGGGTTCATCCCACTCAGGGCCAACCTTCAAAGGGACAGCTGTGTTCAGTCTTGGGCTGAAACTGTTTGCTTGATAGTGTTACAGAGGAGAAAGCTGAACTGGGTGGACATGCCCACGGCCACACAGCCAGCAGAGGAGAAAGTTCTGGAACCATTGCATGCATTCACCTCTCAAGGAAGGGAACGACCACAGTACAGGATGCTGGGTGCAAGGGAAACCTTAAAAAGCCACAATGGAGGAGTCTGGGGAGATGGCTCAGTTGGTATAGTGCTTGCTTTGCAAGGGGGAAGATCAAACTTCAATTCCCAAAATCAATATTCAAAAAAAAAAAAAATCTGGGTGCAGCCGGGCAGTAGCAGCACACACCTTTAATCCCAGCACTTGGGAGACAGAGTCAGGTCTGAGTTCAAGGACAGCCTGGACCACAGAGAGAAACCCTGTTTTAAAACGTACATGCATGCATGCATGCATACATACATACATACACCTAGGTATGATAGTATGCATGTAGAATTCCAGTGTTACAGAGGTGGAGACAAGGAAATCCATGGGGTTCACTGAGAAACCTATTTGGTAAATCCTAGGGTAGTAAGGGACCCTGACTCAAAAACAGGGTGGCTAGGACCCTGAAAAAGACATTTGAAGTTCTCTGGTCTATACCTATTCACCTAGGAACACAGCGCCGGGGAACCACACACAACAAGAAAATCAGACTAGGCAAGGAGCTAGGTTTGAACATGTGTGGGTACAGGTGGGGTACAAGCATGAGTGCTTTCTACCTTGTTATTTCTGAGATTCGTGTGTGTGTGTGTGTGTGTGTGTGTGTGTGTGTGTGTGTAGATGCCTGTGCAAATGCTGGAAGTTGCCCAAGAAGGCTGGAAGTCGGTGTCGGATCCCCGCAGCTGGAATTACAGGCAGCTCTATGAGCTGCCCACCATGATTGCTGAAAACCAAATTCTGGTTCTCTGGAAAAGCAGCACCTACTCCTAATGGCCCAGTCATCTCTCCAGTGCTTCTGTTTTGCTTTTTTTTTTTTTTGAGACAAGGGTCTCTTACTTAGCCTGGCACTTATTGACTGGCTGGCCAACAGGCTCCAGGAGTCCTCTCATCTCCTCCTGCCTGGGATTACAAGTATACATCTGGCTTTTTATGTAGGTGCAGGTTTTCATGGCTGGGTGTCTGTCAGGCACTTTACCATCAGAGCCCTCTTTCCCAAAGCCGAGGGCCACTCATCATTGTAGATCCCAAGCAAGTTGTGCAGCAGGTGTCCTAGAAACCAGTGCACAGGGTCTTCCTTCCCCTTTCCAGTCCCAATCTGTCTCCCCTGCTTCCCCCATGCTTCCCTACAGAGCTCTTAAGGGAGGGGTCTCACATTTCTTGTCCCCACGCCCAGCAAAGGGGAGCCATGAGCCCTGCAGAGGCTCAGAGCTGGGGAAATACCATTCCACCAAGTCTCATGGCCCACCAGGGAGCAGAGCCTGGAAAACCAGTTTAGACTCGCAAGGAGCCTGGTATTAAACTCACCGGTGTCCTGGCTCAGGCAGCCATGCATGTTAGGGCTTGTGAATAATAAAAAGAGGAACTTGTAATTCTACTAAAAAATGAAATTCCACCATTTCTGCAGAATAAACAAAACCAAAATATCACATTAGCTCTGCAATATGTCTGGCTCCGGGGCTTCAGTCTCTCATTACTGCTGGATTTTCTCCATGAAGGACCCCCTCCACACTCCCCCTGCACCCCCAGTAACAAAACATGCAGCCTTATGACGAATTTTCTTTCTTTCCTATCTTCCGTCTGCCTGTGGTTTATCCGCATCAGCAACGGATGGAGGAAAGTCACCAAGACAATGGACGCCTGTCTGCAGTTCTTTGGCCTGTTGCGTTCTGAACTGTCTTGCAGAGAGTTCTTAGGGCCCCCATAGAGCAAGAGAGAAAGAAGCGAAGCCCCCTCAGGATTTAGGAAAGATGAAAAGATCAGCCCCAGAAGACTAGGCTTTTGCTGGTGTGAGGTAACTTGGAGGGTGTCAGAGATGGGTTGCTGGCTCTGGGTTCAAAGTGATTCTGCCCCGAGAGGGGTTGGATTCAGACAGTGATGCATCAAAGGCACTAGGAGGTGGTAGCAGCTAGCGCCTCGGTGGCAGAGAGCTTTGACGCCCTTCTTTGAAAACATCTGGCACCTCAGATCTCTGTGCATGGCAATGTGTGTGTGTTGGGGTTCCCAGGACGCCACCACAAACCCCAGGATCAATGCCAACATCCTCACGCAGGATGTCTTATAGCCTTGGATGGTGTGAGTGTGAAGCCGAGGATAGGTTTGAACTTCTGATCCTCCTGTGTCCATCTTCTAAGAGCTAGAATTACAGGTCAGCACATCCTGGCCAGTTTTGATTTAAATGTTATATTATTATCATGTATGTGTATGCTGTGTTTGTTTTTTGGGGGGGTGTGCCTGTCATAGCATGCATGGCAAGGGCAGAGGACAACTCTCGGGGTAGCCTGCTCTCTGCTTCCATCTTTGTGTAGGTTCTGGGATCAAACTCAAGCGACTCTGGAAAACCCTTTACCCACTGAGCCGTCTCGCTGGCCTTGTTTGAAGCAGGATCTTATACAGCCCAGTCTGTGGCACTCAGTCTGTACAGCAAGGATCCGCTTGCTCTCCTGGTGCTCTCGCTTCCTCATTTTGAGTGCCGAGATCACAGATGTGCGCCACCACACCTGGGCGACGTGGTAACCGAACCCAGGGCTCTGTACGCGCCAGGCAAGCATTCTAACAAGTAAGCTGCATGTCAAGCATGTGGCCATTTTTTTTTTAAAAGAGCTCAATTAAGCACACCACCTATCTGTCTGCTGAGGCTCGACTGTTCTGGGCTGGTGGAATGGCAGGATTGATTGCTAAGGTCTGTGGCAGACCCTGTTACAGTTAATCTGTCCTCAGTGCTTCAGAAAACCACTGCTCATTCACCGTATCTGCCCTGCTCCTCTTCCCAGGCAGAGACACTGTGACTACCCCCAAGGAATCCGTGAAAAGGAGGAAGAAAAAGAAAACACCTAGGGAGGCTAGGATGGGCAGGGATCCGGGAAAGCAGTCATTTGCTGGATTCAGAGCTGGGTGGAGCAGCCCTCTAGGACCTGCAAGAAACCCAGTCCCCAGCCTTCTTTGCACCAGTTCCCAGACACAAGCCACTTCTGTGGTCAGGAGCTTTCTGGAGGCTACACTGCCAACTGGGGGCGGGGGGTGGGGGGCGGCCTGATGACAGTCACAGGTTTCCTTACCGCTCAGATCCCTTCATGAAATATTATTGATGGGTAATATCAAATTAAGACACTTGGCAATATTCTAGAATGACACTATTGGATAAAACCAAATTAAGAGATTCAGCAATATTCTAGAACTGGCCCTGGCCATGATCTGAGAGGACAGTGAACCTAACAACATCCAGCGTTCATATCTTCAGAAGTTTTTCTTTTTCTTTCTAGAGACAGGGTCTCATGTAAACCAGGCCAGCCTGGGAACTGTAGCTAAGGATGACCCTGAGTTTCTGGTCCTCCAATCTCTACCTCTTGGTGCTGGGATTATAAAAATGTATCAGTGCGGTAGTTTGAATATGCTTGGCACTATTAGGTGGTGTTGCCTCGATGGAGTAGGTGTGGCCTCGTTGGAGGAAGTAGGTGGGCTTTGAGATCTGATGTTTGAACTCTGCCTAGTACAGAGGAAGGCCTTATCCTGGCTGCCTGCAGCCAAGAGTCTCTTTCAGGCTGCCTTGACTTTGGATCATGATGTAGAACAGAACGCCAAGTTCCTTCTCCAGAACCATGTCTGCCTGCCTGCTTTCATGTTTCCCGCCGCAACAATGATGGACCGATGAAACTGTAAGCCAAGCCCAATTAAATGTTTTCCTTTATAAGAGTTGTCTGGGTGGGGCTGGAGAGATGGCTCAGCGGGTTAAGAGCACTGACTGCTCTTCCGAAGGTCCTGAGTTCAAATCCCGGCAACCACATGGTGGCTCACAACTATCAGGAATGGGATCTGTTACCCTCTTCAGGGGTGTCTGAAGACAGCTACAGTGTACTTACATGTAATAACTAACTAACTAAATAAATAAATAAATAAATAAATAAATAAATAAATAAATCTTTAAAAAACAGAAAAAGTTGCCTTGGTCATGGTGCCTCTTCACAGCAATGGAAACCCTAACTAAGAGAGTCACTAAAAACACAACCAAATAATAATCACAGAGCCTAACTCTACCCACTCTACCCCAAGGATACCTCTTCCACCTTTTCCTGTGCACTACATGGGGCAGATGTAAAAACAAAACCACAGTGCCAGGTGGAGGACATTTTTCTTAAGAGGGATTGATCAGGGACTCTCTAGGAGGCCCCCAAACTGTACAGGCTCTTGGCACTCTACTTGGTTGCCCACTAGACCTAGGTGTTAAGACCCCATTGTCAAAACTACCACACCATTTGGTTGACGATACAGTGGAATGAGGGTGGAACCTAGCAGGAAGCTTCCTAGTGTCTTGGAGTTAAGAGGGTTTACCTACACTGCAGAAAATAAGAAGATATCACGTCTCAAAGGGAGAGGGTGTCTCTGACCTCCATATGTGTGATGGCACAGGAGTATTCCCACTGACTGACATGCACACATGTGCACACATACACTGACGGTCCATACATACCTCATACACACTCAAAGATAAAACACAAACAAATATACAAATAAAAATTTGAGTATCCTAAATCAAACTAAGAGTTGTTTACCTTTGGTGTTTAGTAACGGAGACCTCGGCAATCAAACCACACTTGAATTTTAGGGCGACGCCATTTTTTTCCACTGGGGATTTATTTGTCTCTGAGAGGTTACCTCCTTTTGTTTAGAGTGTGCCAAGGAGTGGCCTTCCCTGATGGCTATTCTTTCTGAGTTGGTGGACTTGAACTGGGATGAGTACATTGGATTTCTTAGATCCTAGGGTTTCCCATAACTCTGCAGCTGGGAAGTTTGAGGTGTTCTGTATTCCAACCAGAGGTCAGTATTTGTTCCTCAGTGTGTACGAACACAATCCTAATTCCCCTTCTGCTAGCTTGCATGCTGGTGACGGTGGCAAAGGGCACCCCCAACCCCTTGTGTGGCAATACAAAGATGCAAAATCCATGATTCTGTCCAAATGACTCTTCACCCTGGCTACCAAAACAAAACAAAACAAAACAAAACAAAACAAAACAAAAACCTACTTCCTGGATAGCAGCAGAGGTCACCATGTTTTCTAGGCTACATTTTATTTCACAGAGATGGACAGGTGAACAGAGGGAGACCAGAAGGGCTCCAAGTGGTTGTCATCACTGGCCTATGTGAAGGATCGCGGCGTGAAATGTACGCGAGGAGAAGAGCCTCAGTTTTCCATCCCAACTGTGGACTCTCCCAGTCCACACAGGGTCATCAGACACTTCTACGTGTGTCACCGTTACACGGGGTGGAAAAGGAACGCCGCTCTCGGTCCTTAAGTACAACGAGATGCTTGGAGGGCGGCGACTAGACTTTGGATTCCCTTTCTACACGTGTTTACACAGCACAAAGTCAAATAGCGAGGGGCTCATAAGCCTGTCTGCCAGGTTGAGCCTGACTAATGAGGATGCCTGGGTAGGGTTAGGCCTGGCCAAGGCACTGCAGTTCAGCCTGACACACACAGAAGGGCCTGGATCATCCATTCTTGCAAACCATACAAGCAGCCTGGTGGTCCGAGGGCACCAAGGCAGGCGGCAGCCAAAATGGGCAAAGAGAAGGGTCTGGCAAGGTCCTAGTCTGATCAGACTAGTCAATGGCCTCTGCGAGGGCTGGCCTGGCCCTGGCCCCGGCTCCAGCCCTTGCACAGCAGAGACCCTCCTGGCATGACAGTGAAGTCAATCTTTCCGCCAGCTGTCTGCAGCACAGTCTGCTCGCTCGCGCACAAATGGTGGTGATTCAGCCATTGGGGGATGCTTCTGGGGCAGTGTTCCTGGATGTGGAAAAAGGATCCCCCCCCGGGGGGGTGGGGAAAGAGGGGGGAAGAGCAAGCTGGCTCTTTCTCATTTATATGCTACACATCATCACAAGCCAGCCAAGGGCCTTTCCATAAAATCTGGCCATTGGGTTGTCCCTGGCTTTTGACTCAGAGTTGTCCAAGGAAGTAAGATGCCCTCTTGCAGGCCAGCCTCATAACATGTGACAAGCCAGCTCAGGGGTACTCTCAACAAACTTTACCTGAGGAGATCTGGGGAGGAGGGGTCTCTTTGGCTTCTCCATTTTCACCTCTCTATTAAGGGTTTGCCTACGACAAGGCTAGGATCCCTACTCCACCCCCCCCCCCCAATGTAATTAGTGACTGTTTAGAAGCATGACAGATTGGGCATCGGGGAATGGTGCTGAGCTCTGACCTGAAGCCCCACTGTGGTGGCTACGGCAACAGGCGGAGTTGAGTTTGTAGGTCTGTGGATGTGTTTTCCAGTTTCCAACAATTCAATCACCCAACAGCAGGAAAGGCAAGACGGCGCTCTGCTCAGAGAGAAGCAGTGTGTGCATTTCCTCCTGCAAGTTCGTTATCACCTCGCCAAAGCATGACGGCAGTGTGAAATGGGTTAGACTCACGCACGGATGCCTCCGTTAACGGCCAGAAGAGGAGAGAAAGAGAGAGAGAGGGAGAGGGAAAAAAGTAGCACATCATTAGGAATGGAATAAACGATATCGAGGCACAGAGCAGAAATGATTTGATTAGTAATTTCCAGTTTTGAAAAGATCTGGAAAACTACCAAATGACTATACAGAAGGTATGATGGAGTTCTTAATTGCTATAACCGCTCCGGGAGAATTGATGACTTGTGACATAGAATACAGCGCAGTACGCTAACACTAATAACTGTTAATTAAATGCCGCAATGATATACTCTCAAAATGCACATACAGCTTGCCATAATTTCTAGATTAAAAGCTGCACCGTCAGAAGCCAAAGGCAAGGGGAGACAGAGGGAGAGGAGGCAGCTCTCTTGCCTCAAGTCTGCCCCGAACAGAGCGGCCCAAAGCCGCGGCAGGGAGGGGGGAAGAAGACACTGAGCTGGAGAAATGCAAAGGCTGGCTGGCTGGAGCTGGCCCTCCAGAGGGCGAGTTATTAATTCTGAAAGAAGGCTTGCTGTACCAGGCCATCTGGCAGAGTGGGGAGGGCTGGGTTGTGGGCCCAGCTTCCGGTTGGATATGCCCGGCTCCCCTGCAAGTGATGTTTCACATTTGGACTGGGGGTGATGGCAGGTCAGGGATATCAGGGGAGGTGGATGAGGACCCTGGGGTGGGGGGTGGGGATGCGGGGGTTCTGTAGAGATCTGGGGAGGGCCGCTATCTTCATGGCAGGTTCAGCTCCTAATGAGTGCGGGGAGGTTAGGGGAGCTGATGGGGCTGGGGGTGGGGTGGGTGGGAGCAATTCGCAGAAAAGCCTCATTTGAATGGAAGATAAAAGACCTCAATTAATCTCTCTCCCTTTGGGTGAGGAGCTCGAGTGAGCCTAAAGGAAGATGAAGAAACACCGATGCTACTTCCAACTCAATTATCCCGGTCACAGTGCAGGGAGTAGGGGGTGGGGGAGGGGAGGGGAGAGAAACGGGGAAGGCACAGGCATCCCTTCTTCTGTTTGCGTTTGTTTTATCGAGTCATGGTTTCATGTAGCCCAGGTTAGCCTCAAACTCCCAAGGTAGCCAAGGGTGACCTTCAACTTTGGATTCTTCTGCCTCTACTTCCCAAGTGAGTGCTGGGATTGCAGGCATAAGCCATCACGTCCAGTTTATGAGGCACCGCCGTACGGGGCGTACGTGCTAGCCGACTGAACCGTATCCCCAGACTGGGACAGCATCTCACGGAGCGCAGGCTGGCCTCAAATCCTATTCCATTTTGGTTCTTCTTGTCTTACTGCTGCCGTTAGTAATTACCAAAGCCTCCAGCAGAGGGTCTCAAAGAGGAGATGTTGAAGTAAGAGAAATAAATGCTTTTCTACATAGGTCTATGGAGCATTTTCTGGTGTGCAGAGTTGAGTTAAGGTGCGGAATACACAAAGGAGGCAGGCCTCTAAGGTTATGCAATGCTTCTATAATGAGGCAGAAGAGGTTGCTTTTTAATCTTTTTTTTTTTGAGATAGAATCTCTTGTAGGCCATGCTAGACTTAAATTCCTTATGTACCTAAGGGTGGCCTCAAACTCCTGGTCCTCCTGAGTGCTGAGATGACGGACGGGTGTGTGCCAGCATGTCTGGTCAAGGAAGGGTAGGATGAGCCCAGCTTCAGAAAGCACAGCAGATGGTGGTAAGAGCGGAAGTCCTTAGAAGTTTCCTGAATTCTGACCTAGCAAATGGCTGTTGTTTTGCTTACCTTGGTTTAAGGACCACTTTGCACATAAGAATCTAGGAAAGGGTTTGGGCGCGAGGAGGGAAGACAGAGAGCCGACATGATGCTCTGTTAGTTCTTTATAAGGTTTTCCCAGGCGGGTAAGACTCCCTATCATCCTGTCTTAGGATACCTGTGGATCCACTGCGAAATATGAAAACCCAGGGTTCAAAAGGTGGCTTGTTGGTAAAGCACTTGTGACTAACACACAGGAAACGCTAAGTTTGATCCTGTGAACTTCATAGACAGGTGTCGTGGTGCCCCCCTGTAACCCTAACACTCGAGGTGAAGGTAGGGGGACCATGGCCTCCTGGCCACCACATTCACGTGTGCTCACTCACTCCACAGACACAATTTTTTTTTTAACCATGACAGAGTTTCTCTGTGTAGCCTTGCCTGTCCTGGAACTTGCTCTGTAGACCAGGTTGGCCTTGAATTCAAGAGATCTGCCTGCTTCTGCCTCCTGAGAGCTAGGATTAAAGGTGTACACTGCTACTACCCAGCTAAGATAACTCTTTAAAAAAAAATAAATCACTAAATCCAGAAAGGTGGGTCCCAGCAAGTGTGGGCAGAGCAGGTAGAGAAGAGCTCTGGGGTGCATGACGCCGGTTTGGTGTACAATGACTAACAGTGACAAGCAACCCACAATATCCACTGAAGCGGATCAGTATCTACTCCGTGACCCTTAACTCCCTAGCTAAGACAAACTTTACAGAAATTGCCGGAGGTGCACAAGTACCGGCTACAAAGATGCTGCTGCTGCTGGCCTGACTGTCTGAAGGAGGGAACTGAGTACAAACTTATACTATGGTTTGAAAGTAGTGTGTGTGTGTGTGTGTGTGTGTGTGTATATACGCTTGGTTCCCACCTTGTGGGGCCATCTTGGGAAACCTTCCTGAGGTGGAGCCTTCCTAGTAGAAGGGGTTCCTGGAGGTGGATCCTGAGGTTTTATAGCCTGGCCCCACTTCTTCTTTACTTTCTGCTTCCTTACTGGGGATGCAGGGCAGCCAACTAGCCTCCTGCTTCTGACGGCCATGATTTCTTCCCATGATCCTCTCCAACCTAAATAGACCATTTCTTTCTTAAGCTGCAAAGCACCATGTCAAAATAGCTCAGCTGGGAGAGAGTTAGGCAAAAACAAAATAAAACTCCTCTCTCCCTCTCTCCCTCGCCCCCTCTCTGGTGGGAATGTGTGTGGGCATATATGTGCCACAGCATGTAATGTGGAGGGCAGAGACAGTCTTTGAGCATCAGTTCTCTCCTTCTACCGTGTGAGTTACATGGATCAGGCACCGGTCTTTAGGCTTGGACCTTTACCCTCGGTCCCTTACCTAAAGAGCCACCTTGCCATCCCTTAAGCTCTTCCGGTGATGCAATCAGTCCTATCAATGAGAAAAGCAACCAATCTATCTTAGATATCCAAGAGAATATATATATTATGCTCTACAGCCTGTGGCCATGCCTTAAGTAATCTGGTCCCAGAAGTTAAACAGGGTCTGGCCTACTTAGCACCTGGTTAGGAGACTGTATAGTGAGTTATGGTATAGTCTGGTGGCAAGGAGAAGTAACATGCTTCTGTGTACAGCCTGCTGGACAAGCATTAAAGAGACAGAAAGATCGTCACGGAGGAGAGGAACTTTAAGCACGGGGCTGGTAAGTATTCAGGAACTTCTGAGGTTCAAATTACATCTTGATGGGCAAGTGTGAGACTTCAAGGTTTGGAGCCAAACAGCATCTAGGACTGGAAGCCACTTCCTGGAAATCAAAGATCTCTACATGTGCTGGAGACATCTAATGCAGTAGTGAGGCTGGAACCGTGGCTGCGCCGTCTAGAGAATGTTCTAGGGTAAGATCAGAAATCCGGGGGTCTATAAGAAGAGACTATGAAGCAAGAACATGGCCAGATGAACTGGAGAGATGGCTGCTTGGGGAAGGGTGTTTGCTGCCAGCCCTTAAAGGGCCAGAGTTTGATCCCCGGGATGGGCGCACATGTTGGAGTGAGAAAACCAACTCATTCAGGCTGCCTGCAGTGTGACCTCTACTCATGAATCCAGGGACAGGAACTCCCATATCCCTCCCAAACAAGTAAAATAAATGTAATTTAAAAGAACAAGAACAAGAGGAAGAGAGAGGAAGAAGAGAGAGGAAGAGGAGGAAGAAGGAGGGGAAGGAGGAAGAGGAGGAGGAGGGGGAGGAGGAGGAGGAGGAGGAGGGGGAGGAGGAGGAGCAGGTTAAAAATCAGCAGCCAAACCTGGGCTCCTAAATCAGAACCTGGGTTTTTGGAAGGGTCAGCCTGGGGGACACCAACCAAAAGTCAAAGCTTACAGTGAGGCAGCCCACACTGGAGTTTAATGGCAACTTTCTCCAAAAACAAACTGTCATTGTAACTGGTAGAAAAATGTCCCAGTGTTCCAGGCCCACACTCCTCTCGGTGGGAAGTAAGGCTTCTTTCAGTCCTCACCCACAGGCACGATGAAAGGCCCTGTGTCTGGGCTGGTGGGTATCACACGTACGAATATGCACACTCACACACATGTACACCACACACTCTTCATAAGTAAACAGGGTTCTCCCCTAGTGCATCATGGGATATCTGTGCTGACTCCCAGCTTCTCTCGGCTTGGCACGCAGATCCCCCACCTTATACACGGTGGTTAGGAGGTGGGGGGGGGAGTATTTTTTTTCCTTCCTGTAAGTTTGTTTTTCAGAAGTTGGTTCAGCTCATACTAAATGAGTCAAGTGTTGGGAGCTCTAACACCCTTCCCTTGGGAGAATTATAAGTGCTAGGAAAAATTTCCCGTCTCACGCTCAGCTTGCCACCATCATCCTTTTTTTTTTCTTACAAGCATTATAAAACTGTTTTTAAAGTACGTTTCTGTGCCACCTTCTCTGTCTCTCTGTCTCTCTCAGTCTCTGTCTCTCTGTGTGCATGTATGTGTGTGTATGTGTAAAGAACTAGAACCCATTGTCCACCATGCCTAGCTTTTTACATGGGTTCTGGGAATCCAAACTCTGGTCCTCAAGTTTGTGAGGCAAGTGCTTTATTCACCGAGTCCTCTCCCCAGCCCTGTAGAGATGGAGTTCTGAGTGGGGTTTTTTTGTTTTTTTTTTAGGGCGATGAAATATCATGAGATAAACCTATCCATAAACTGTCTGCATCACAGTCTCCACAAGAAAGAGACCACAGTGCTCCCCAAGACACTCCCATACACCCCAGGGAATGCACTCTGCCCTTTCCATTAGATCTAGATAACACTTTCTTCTTGTCTATCTAATAGCCTTAATCCCTTAAAACAAAACCTCACCCTTGTCACAGAAGAAAAAAACAAAAAACCAACCAAACAAAAAACAATGATGCGCTGCAATGTTTTCAATTTTTCTTCCTGTGAAAACCTATAAAATTGGAGTCAGGGGAGCTGGCTCTGTAGGTAAAATGCTTTCAGTGTTGAGGAGGACCCAAGTTCGGATCCCCATCACCCATGTAAAAGGCCGAGTAAGGCAGTGCCTGCCTTCAGCCTCGGAGCTGTGGGGGAGGGGATAGAGGATTCCTAGGGCTTGCTGGCCAGACAGACAAGCCAAATTGGTGAGTTCCAGGTTCAGTGAGAAACTGTTTCAAAAAGTCATGTGGACAGCTATTGAGGAAGACACCTGATACTGACCTCTGACCTCGAGTGCAGGTGTACCCAGTGCACGTGGACACACAGCTGAACAGCATGTATGCTCATGGACACATAGACTCCACCTCAGGAACACATATCAGGACACCACACTGGTCCCTGAAGACTAAGATGCCTGGGTCCATCGGGAAGGGGATGAGGGCTTCCTTCCTTCCTCCAGCACAGCATTTCGAGTAGACAAGGGTGACTGTGTGGCCTGTCTGAATGGTGGGATAGAGAAGACTATTTCCAGTTCCTTTAGAGCTGGTTGTACACACAGAAAGGGAAGAGGGGACAACCTTCTGGGGGGGGGGCTATCACTCAGAACCAAAAACCAAGCTGGGTGTGGTAACATGGTACTGAATACCTGTGGTCCTAGTGCTCAGGAGTGGAGGCAGGAGGACCAGGAGTTTCAGGCCAGCCTGGGCTACATACTGTGCTTGAGGCTAGCCCCTCACATGGTCGAGAGAACTGATTCCTTCAACTTATCTTTTAGGCATAACATATATAACACAATAAAATATAACATTTTTTTTTCTGTTTTTATTTTCCTCGGAGGGACAAACAAACGAAGCAAAGGGGTTGTGGAGGACGTTCAGGTGGACCAGTGCTTGCCCGACATGCACTGTATGTACCACATACCCCAGCGCAGGCTTCTAATTCTAGAACTTGGGAGGTGAAGGCAGAGGCTCAGGGGCTCAAGGTCATCCTTGACTGCTTAGGGAATTTAAGGCTAACCTAGGTAATGAGAGAGCCTTTAAAAAAAAAAAAGAAAAGAAAAGAAAAAGAAAAAAAAAAAGGAAAAAAAATACTACCGCTTACACCGGTCATGAGCATGATATTTCATCTGGTTTTATCTGAAACCTGGGCCTTTTATATTTTCTTTCCTTTAGGGTGAGGGCTATAAAAGGAGGGAGGGTTTTGGCGTGGCGGGTGATGTCGGTGGCAACAGGGAGTGCTGGTCGGTGGTGGCGGAGAAGGCAGAAGCAGGGGAAAAAATTATACACGTGACATATATTATGCGCTTAATCTTTCGTGGCAACTTTTTTACATTTGTAAGAGTTATGGATTTTAAAAGTCAGGGCTAAGATGTCTTAATGAGCACTCACCCCCCGCTCTGGAAGGAGAAGGAGAGCCGATGTGTGTTCGTCAGCTGTTAGCTTTACGGCTTCTTTTCTGCACTAAAAGTGACAAGCTGAACGCATTACAGAGAGCTCAGATGTGTTATGCAGATGAAGCCAGCAGCAATATCTGCCTGCTCTCTATTATTTATGATGTCTATATAATACAATGGACTGAGATTTAAGCCATTGTGCCGCAGTTTGTTTTCCGGGGTGCTAACGTACAGCACATTTTACCGAGAATTGCATCTCTGTTACATATTAATCAAATCCATCTTATACAGAGCTCTTACACTGTAAACTAAAGGGGGAGAGGGGGAAAAAAAAAAGATTAAAGCGCTTGGCTTTTCCTCAGCTGTCAAGGACTAGCAATAAAATAATAATAAGGGCTTCTAAATAACGTGTGTGTGACAGGCCTGGGCTCGCTCTCGCAGTCCTTTATAGAGGTTAACTACAAAATAAGTTCCAGTGAGTGATCGGGAACGGGCGTGCGTGTAATACTGTAATGCCAACGGCGGCATAATTCTTGAAAAGTTCATTTGCACAGAATTCTCCCGACTTGATGAGGCAAAGTTTGGAGCCTCTTGAATCATTCTGCCACGGTGGGCGGCACTGGTGGAGGCCTGCTCTGAGGTTTATGGCCCTCCCTCTGTTCAACTGGCCTCAGCTGTGGCCCATTAAAGACCGAGAGCTGTGTCCCCCCGGTGCCCAAGCTGGGGTTTACGGTTTGAGGAAGTCATGGGAAGCTGGTTTTATGGTGCAGGACATTCAAAAGCCACTGGGTTATGTGGTTTGTGGGTCATTTTGGAGTGAGTGAGTGAGTGTGTGTGTGTGTGTGTGTGTGTGTGTGTGTGTATGTACAAGCATGCGTGTACATATCCGTGCATGGGGATATCAGAAGTTCAAGGTGGTGGTGGTGAGGTAGGGCTCTACCTGACTCATCTTCTACCTTTAATTTTTCTTTTCAGACAAAGTCTCCCGCTGCCCTAAACATCTTCAATTGGGTTAGACTGATGTCCAGCAAGCCCTAAGAATTCTCCTGCCTCTGCCTTCCCAGCACTGATATTATAAATAAGTGCCAACCCTCCTCTTTCTCCGGCTGGGCACAGTGACACAGGGACCTGTACTCAGTGACATTTTCCAGTCACTAAGGCTTGTTGCTTCTTGGGGCTGGAGGAGGAGAATAGAAACTCTTTGTAACGAGGGGCTGGAAAGATGGCTGTGTGCAGTGGCTCCCAACCTTCCTGATACTGAGACCCTTTAATACAGTTCTTCATGTTGTGTTGACCCCCCACCATACAATTATTTTTGATGCTACTTCATAACTGCAACTTTGCTACTGTTAGGAATCACAATGTAAACACAGGTATTTTCTGAAGGTCTTATTTGACCCCCACTCCCCATGAAAAGGCTGTTTGATTCCCAAAGGGATCATGTCCCACAGGTTGAAAAATCCCTGGCTTAGTGGCTCAAAGTTCTTCCTGTCCAATCATGAGAACTAGAGTTAGCAGTCCAGAACACTTGACAGATAACCTTAACGCTGTGACTCCGCCTCTGAAGAACCCAACATCCTTTTCTAGTCTCTGCAAACACGTACCCTATGCACGTGCATATGTGTAGAGGCACAGAGGAAGATGCACACAAATACACACATGCATACACACATGCATGCACATACACACACACACACACACACACACACACACACACACTCCCACTTTAAAAAGAGAAAAAGAGTCTGCAGAATGAATGGTCTGGCTCTCTTCAGGCAAAAGCATACTGAGGAGTAGTCAAGTGGTATCTGTGCCAAGTTCCTCAAAACTCTATGGAGTCTGATAGGAAAGAGTGCAGGTTAGAGGTGATAGGTCCTCACTCCATGTCTCCCCTCAGGAATAAAAACCGCCGGCAAGCTACCCTTCGCCCCAGCACACTTCTTAGGACATGGCGATGTGCAAAGAGAGAAGAAAGGGGAGAGTGTGTCTTTCCTGGGAGTTAACAGAAGACCTTGAATTTGTCTCTTGCACATCAGCAGTTAAGACACAATGGTTTGAGGGCCTGCTCTTCTCTCTCAAAGCTCCAAGTCCAAAATTGATGTTCCCTTGGCATACCACCAATGGAGGAAAGCACCCGCTTTTCACGATGCCGTCCTCTTCTTAGCTACCCAGGGCTTTGGATTATGGGTAGCACAATATTTCTCTTATTTCCTGCATTCTTTAACTTGGCCCAAATGCATGCCTACTATTTGGATTATTGAAATAGCACCAACTTAAAATACTTCTCTTGAGGGGACTAGAACGCGGCTCAGCAGTTCTGAGTGCTTGTTGTTCTCGAAGAAGATACAAGTTTGGAGTTATGATCCCCGTACCTACAACTCTGCGGCTCTCAGGGGATCTGATGCTACACCCTCTTCTGGGTTTAGGAGGTATTGCATACATGAGCACACTGACACACACACACACACACACACACACACACACACACACACACACAAACACAGGCACACAAAATAAAATTAAATAGACGAATCTCAATAAAATGAAAAGAACAGCATTCCTCCTTAGTGGCATGGGGAGGCAGAAAACCAGGGACCTTTGTGGTGGTTGGGGACAGGAGGTAACTGTGGAGGAAGTCCAAGCAGAGGAGAGAGGGGTAGAATAAAAGGAAATTGGGGTGACTTTCCCCTCCGCTGTCCCCTCTAGCTCTGCAAAGAGCTTGCTGTATTCCTCTGTAGTACAGTTCACTCACACATCCCTTGTATCCTAGAGGATCTGCTGAAGTCCTGGAAAGGCCTCCAAGCAGGCACAGGAGAGAAGGAGTGCGTTTACATGAAGTCTCTCCATCGCTTGTCTGTCTTTCCCTCCAGCGACCCTACAGTGCATGGAACTTAAAGGTCCCCTTGTAACTTCCCTTGCAGAAGGGGTAATGGGACACTGGTTGCTCCAAGGGGTTGATGTTTCAGGACACTGAAGTGGCCCCAAGACATCCGTTTGTGCCCGAAAATCCGGGTGATGCTCAAGGCAGGAAAACTGGCGAGAGGAAGAACCTTTGAGAACCACAAGAAGGCAGAAGGATCCAGGAAACGCTTTCGGGAGACGGGGCTGATAGAAAGCTGTGGGAGGGAAGGAAAGAGGAGAGGCCAGATCGAGGGAGAGATGGGAACCGTGGCAAGAGGGAGAGGAGGACATAAGATTAGCAGGAGAGCTGTGGGAGGTTCCCTCCCCATCAGAGAAGCCATCACAAGACAAGATGGGAGAAAGTAGCCAGGAAGTCAGGGAGCAGAGTCAGGAGGCATGGAAGTCCTCCCTCA
Source organism: Apodemus agrarius (assembly GCA_964023405.1). Taxonomy (NCBI): domain Eukaryota; kingdom Metazoa; phylum Chordata; class Mammalia; order Rodentia; family Muridae; genus Apodemus; species Apodemus agrarius. The sequence goes on from OZ030028.1 coordinate 21,836,072, forward strand.
GCCACCTCCGGGATGAGTGACTGAAGGGCGAGGGGTTTAATTAGAAACCAGCAGGGTTTCTCAACTCCCCTTTGTGAGGCTTTAGCCCTGGGGTGATGTGCCAGGAGGAAACTAACACCCCCTAACCTCAGCAGGGCTGCACTGGGCCCCCCTTCCCTCCTGTGGTACCCTGTTGGTACCATGCATGTACTCTGGTTTGCTTCCTCATTAACAATGATCATCCCTGATCGATCCTGAGTAGGAGTGGACGCCTGGAATCACACTACAAGAAATCGTCCATCCCACGTCCCCTCCCCTCTGCCCTTTTCTAGCCTCGGCTGCAGCCTGGCCTTGGAGACGCTTCCGCCATGGATACTGACCATCTCATTTCCTAGTCTCCAAGGGCCTTTCCATCCATCCCCCTCTGACCTGCCAGCGGGAGAGATGACCTCGCATTTGTCCTGCTTATTGCTGGTAATAACCATTAGGGACAATGGCAGCGGCTCACACCTGCTGCCTGGCTCACATGGCAGACCAGGTCTCTGCAGGAGGCCAGAGATATAAATCCCTTGCCTTTCGTCGCTTCCTGGGGGTTGCACAGCTGTAGTGAGGGAGACCGGGGAAAGGGTGCAGTTTGCCTGGCTGGTCTTCGGCTCGGGTGATTGGACTGTGGCCTGAGGTTGCTCACAGACCAATATAAGACATTATGCTGGGCTGTGGGTACAAGCTCAACTGCTAGAGCGTTGGTCTAGCATGCATGAAGTACTTGGTCTGAACCCCAGGAACACATAACCTGGGCATGGTGCTGCAGGGGGATTAGAAGTTCAAGGTCACCCTCAGCTATACAGAAAATTTGGAACCGGCCGAGGCTACATGTGGCCCTGAGTTAGAAAGGAAGGAAGGAAGGAAGGAAGGAAGGAAGGGAGGGAGGAAGGAAGGAAGGAAGGAAGGAAGGAAGGAAGGGAGGGAGGAAGGAAGGCAGACAGGCAGACAGACAGACTTCATGCCGTTGGATCCTTGCTCGCCTCAGGTATTCATTCTGAGGCTCTGGCATCTCAGTCTAAGGTAATGGCGACCATATTCTTTACACAGCCATCTCTTTGTGATGGATGGCTTGACTCTTGGCCATCTTCCCAGCAGCCCTTGTGATCTTCGAAAGGATGCTGACAACATCCAAGACGAAGCATTATGGCAACCGGGTCCTCCCTGGCAACCCCCTTCACCAGAGCTAAGAACCCACAGAGGGCAACCCCAAATGCAGCGGTCTCAGCTCACAGGTACCACCTCTTCCAAAAAACTGTGACCCACACGGACATGCGCAGGGCACATCCTGCCTGCCACCGAGTCGCCAGCCCTGCCCCTTTCATCGTCTTTGAGGCAAGCCAAGCCTGAGAGCAGCCAGCCAGCAAGCCGGGCCCCAGCCCTGCTGTAAAGTATTAACTCATACTGAACACAGTTTGTCTCCGAGGACCCTCTTGGCCCCTTCGTCATCCTGTGCTGACATTTTAATCGTGCTTTTGTGGGAGCTGGCTGGCAGTTTGTCATCGGGAATGGCGCGGCGAGGGGCCAGAGCGGGTTGCTGGCTGTGTCGGCTGCTGAGGGAAGCGGCCCATTCTGACAGACTGAGCAATAATCTGAACTTACTGCGCAGAGCCTGTGGGACACCAGCCGGGCCGCTTTATCTTCTTCATTAAAGTGCGCTCAAAAAAAAAATCCATTTTCCTTTAAAGTCTCAGGAACAGATGGAGTAAAATTAATTGCGCCATTACGTCCCGATAGACAATACCAGAGTGGTTTTCTTTCAACTGTGCATGTGTGTTACAAAGTGCTCTTCGTAAAAGGCAATTACTGCAACATTTGCCATAAAATAAAGGTTGCTTTAATGGGCAATAAACACAGGCTTCAAATTTTGTATGAAATGGGTCTCCAAAGGGCGCTGTTAGAGGCAGCTCAAAGGCACGGCTGACTTTAGTATTTTCTGCTCGGGCTTCAGCTCAGCTAGCTGAGAGAACAATGATTTTTCTTCCACCATTGGATGTATTCTGATAGAATTATATACATGAGTTAGAGTCACTGTCTGGGCACCTCTTGCCAGATTTCTCTGGCTAGCAACTAGCGGGCACAGGAGACGGAGAGAGAGCGAGAGCGATCACTAGGGTACCATCCGGGGAAGAACCTCCTGCCAAAGACGAAGCCAAGTGACAGGCTGCCGGTTCGCAGGGGATGAAGAACACATCTTCCCTCTCCCGGGTCAGGTGAGGGTTCCTAGTGAATTCCTGGCAGCAGGACTCAGTGAGAAATCTATATTCATGTCTATTTAGAGCCATTTAGGCCTGAGATTTGGCAAACGGGAAAATGGCTTGTGCTTTACGACCGAGACAAAAATGATGATCACGGAGACCCGGAGGTAGATTGACGGCCAGATCCTCTGGCCAGGGCCTCACGTTCTGCTCTCCGAGGACAGCGAGCACACCACTGTTAGGAGGTTGGAATTCACAGTGCAATACAAATCTCCACCAGCCCTGCTGGAGGAAGCTGCTTCTCCAGTCCCCTGCCCTTTCTTTAGGAAACCTCACATTAAATCTTCCTCTTCTTGTCGACACCTTGGATGGGGGCGGAATGTAAAGGAGATCGGGAGATTCATTTCCCTCCACTATATTTCTACATTTCGGTAATTACAAAGTTAGCATGACATATAAATGATCCATTAATTGAAATATGGACGACACCAACTCCAATATTTATGGCATAAATCCATATTTCATTAAATAAATCCGATAAGCAAATATATCATGGAGAACGGGAGGACATTTTTATTTAAGCATGAGATCAAAAGCTAGAGGACTGTTTTCCATCCAAAATAATAGAGCTACGGCTTGGAGGGGGAAAAAAAATGCCTAGAACATTTGGAAACAGGTAGGGCTGGGGAGACAGAAAGGTTGATGGTAAAAAAAAAAAAAAGAATGTGGGGAAACCTGGCCTTGGCACGCATGGTCAGGGGCACCAGCAGCTGCCAGCCAGCCACTGCCACCCGAAACCTGCCATCCCAGCTCAGAGTGCCAAGGTGGTAGCCTGGGTAATGGTCAGACCCTGGGGAATCTTTTAGCAGCTACTGGCAGAGCAGACTGTCTTTTCTTTTTCTGTTCTATTTTCATGGCACTATATTATATTTATGTTGTAGTAGTAGTAGTAGTAGTAGTAGTAGTAGTAGTAGTAGTTGTCGTCATAACAATAATAAACTATTATTGTTAGTGGTCAGGGTATCAAGATGCACAGCCTAGCCTACAGTTCATATGTAGCTACAGGATGACCTTGAACTCCTGACCCTTCAGCGTGTAGGCTATACCACATTCAGCTTATACGGGGCTGAAGATGGAAGCCAGTGCCTTGTGCATGCTGGGCAAGTATTCTTTCCATTGAGCTACAGCCCAGCATCCAAGTTTCAAATTTTACATGGCACTCATTTATTTTGCAGACATACCTCCGAGTGGATGTGTGTGCTTGTGTGCGAACATTCCCCGAAGCTATGTGCATGTGAGTGTCGTAGGCTCCCAAGGGAGGCAGCTCAGGGCATTCTGTCCTCTGGTGCTATCTTAACAGTATTTATGAGCTACCTGATATGGGTGCTGGGAACTGAACAAGAGCAGCACAGACTGAACCGGAGACACCCTCTCTAGGCCCTTTGTTTTATTTATTTATTTTTTTTTAAGATTTATGTACTGTTATATGTAAGTACACTGTAGCTGTCTTCAGACACACCAGAAGAGGGCGTCAGATCTCATTACAGATGGTTGTGAGCCACCATGTGGTGGCCGGGATTCGAACTCAGGACCTTCGGAAGAGCAGTCAGTGCTCTTAACCGCTGAGCCATCTCTCCAGCCCCTGTTTTAACTTTTTGAGCAAAGGCTTCATGATGTCATTCAGGTTGTCCACGAGCTCTCTCTCCATCCTGTTGCCTTTGCCTCCTGGGTGCTGGGACTAAAGGCGCATGCTGTCATAACTGGCTCATTGTGACTTATCGATACATGTGTCATGTCTCAGCTAACATTCCTCTCTTCTTTGGGTTGAAAATCTCCAAAATATTCCCCTGCTAGCTACTTTGAAATATTCAGCTCGTTTGGGACAACCATGCCCTACTGTGTTATAGAATAGGTTGTTCTTCCTTCTACCTGCACCCCGGTAGCCACTGCCCCCCTCTTGTACTTCTAATATACAGTTTAAAAGAGGAAATACAACATAACAGATAGACGTGCTACAGTACTACTAAACGACTCCTATCCCAAGGTCGACAAGATGGCTCACTGGATAGCGTCAGCTCCTGCCAAGCTTAATGGCTGGAGACTGACTGCCAGGCCCCACAGGGCGGATGGAGAGAACTAGCTCCTACACTCTGTCCTCTGATCTCCACACGTGTGCTACAGCACTTGCCCTGCCCCCGATAAAACATGATTAAAACAGAGACCTGTTGATGAGGTGGGTATGGTGACACGCAACTATAATCCTAGCACCTGCAAGACAGGTCTTGGATGGATTTCTGAGGGTCTGAGGCCAGTCTTGGAGTCCTGAACCAGCTTGGATTACACAGGAAGACCCTGCCTCAAACCAAACCAACAATAATACCACCACCCAACTCCTGCTGCCTTCAAGAACACCCTAAAAGTCCTTAAGCCTCAGATCCACTGTCTGAACAGTCCAAAGGTTACAGAACTCAGGGTCTCTCTTTAAGCTAAAGAGTACACAAGTAAAATATTGTCATAAAAATGTACTGTTAATAAGTATTTGTAAAAGTCAAAAACCCCAATGAAAATCAACAAAATCCATCATGGGGTAGCTGGATCGAGAATTTCCTAGGCAGCTGTGAGTGGTGTGCACACTTGTAATCTCAGCACAAGAGAGGCTGAGGCAGGAAGATAAAGGGTTTTGGAGACTAGCCTGAGCTACACAATGACAATTTACCTCAAAAGAAAACACACACACACACACACACACACACACACACACAAGAGATAACATAGATTGGACAGATTGACGGGTGTGCAGACAGAAGATAGAGGATATTTAGATGATAGTCTTCTAATTTTATTTTGGTTCTGTGATGAAATAACTGATAAGAAGCCACAACAACTGAACAAAGAAAAAACAAACCATTTAGCTGGGCATGGTGTTGCACACCTTTAATCCAAACACTTGGGAGGCAGAGGCAGGCAGATCTCTGTGAGTTCAAGGTCAGTCTGGTCTACAGAGTGAGTTCTGGGACAGCCAGGGCTGTTACACAGAGAAACCCTGTCTCGAGCAAAAGAAAGCAAAACAAAACAACAAAACACACAAAACAAACCAGAAAACAAAACAAAAACAAAAAACAAACAAAAACAAAAAAATCAACCCCGCAACTCAGAGGGGAAAGGGTTTATTTTACCCACAATTCCAAGTTCCAGCTTGTCAGAGACGAGAATTCAAGGTAGGAGGAACTTAAACACCCACCCAAGAAAGCATGCATGCCTCTTGTGCACAACCGCCTCTCTACAGTGAGGCAGCCCAGGACACAGCCCCAGCGAAGGTCGCCACCTACTTTTAGGCTGGTCTTCCTACATGATTTAATACAGTCAATGCATGCCCTAAATACATGCCCATAAGCCAAGCTAACAAACACAATCCCTCCTTTCCAGGTGGTTCTAGATTATGGCAACTTGGCACCTAAAAGCAACCATTATATAGATAGATGACAGACAGATGGTAAACAGGTCCAGAAACTAAGACTCCTGCAGAATTCCCTGTAGGAGCTGTGGGCCTTGGCAGGCAGGAGGCCCCACGGCTACCCCAAATTCAGCCACAAGAGATTTGGAGTAAATTTCCCACCATGCATGAGGCAGGCTGTGTATACAGGGGAGGCCTAGGTTTCCATCTTCAGGTCTCCACATGGTCCCGACTGCCACACCCTGCTCCGCTCCCATCCTGTGCCTCAGCCACTGTCACCTGCCACCTTTTAATCAGGAGCCGCCTTCCTCCACCCCTCCCTTCCTGTGTACACAACTGTCCTTTTGTAGGGCAGGGGTGAGTGGCGAGAGTGTGACCAGGAAAATGGTTACATGCCTGTTGGAGCTCAGGCCCAGCACCATTGCTGGGAGGTTTTTTTTTCCCCACGTGCAAGGAGGAAGAAGGTCAGTATGCTTTCTTTGAAACTCCTGAGGCAACTTTTATCAGAAACGAAACAGTTTTTACTTTCACTGGGTACATAGAAGATGCTAAATAAACACCGATACAATAAATGGGGAAACTGAGAACAAAGTACCCCCCTTTCCCACTGCCACACGGGGTCCGGTTAAGGCCGGACCACTGGCTTGGAATAAGACAAGGAAAGACATGAAGTACAGACTATCTTATGTGGTACATTTCTAATTCTATCCACATAATGGCGCATGCCTGGGAAATCCTAGCACCCGAGAGACTGACTTGAAGGCCAGCTTGGACAAAGTAGAAATAACCTGTATCAAGGCCTCACGGAAATTCCAGTGCCTGTATTCTGTGAGCTGGGACAGCTACAAAACTACACAAATTGTGACTCCCTGTTGGCACAGATGGGCTACTGAGTTCTCCAGTGATGGACGCCTGAAGATTGAGTGCATGGTGGTCAACTCTGTATGCATTACAGACACTGGAGAAATCAGAATGGTAGACTTCACTGCCTACTACCAATGCCCAGAGATGAGACAACCTTTTTCTTAGTGGTTTACTATTAGTAATTTCTAAGTTTTTGTCTGTAGTACTGGGGATTAGACCAAGGACCTCAAGAATGCTAGACAAGAGCTCTACCACTGAGCCACGCCCCCAGCCCCTCCCTGGGGGATTCTAGGCAGGGCTCTACCACTGAGCCCTACCCCCAGCCCCTCCCTGGGGGATTCTAGGCAGGGGCTCTACCAATGAGTCACACCCCCAGCCCCTCCCTGGGGGATTCTAGGCAGAGGCTCTACCACTGAGTCACACCCCCAGCCCCTCCTTGGGGGGATTCTAGGCAGGGTCTCTACCACTGAGCCTGCCTCCACTTTACTTTTTGTTTTGAGACGGCATCTTGGTGAGTTCCCCAGGCTGTCACTGAACTTTGTAGCCCAGCAAATCCTTGAACCTAATATTCTCCTGCCTCAGATCTGCAACACCAAATCCAGCTACACTGCTTAGCATTGTGAAAAATCCTTTCAGACCATGAAGAGTTGATCAATGGCAATTTAGTCCTTCCTATGGATAGATTACTGGATTAGACCTCCACTTCAGAGGCTTTAGTCCATGCTGGATACAGTCAGAGAAGTAAACGTTATTTGCAGCCACACATATCCATGGCCTAGCACATCTCACATTATTATTTCTGTAGCTGAGCAGCCATAGTGAGGGCCACGACAACTTAGCACGCTGCACGAACCTTCTCAGTGGCTCATTCAGTAATGCTGACTGACACAGAGATAGACGGAAATTAGACTAGTCCTTCATTCTCAGGAACCTCACACCCTAGGTAGAAGGGGACAAAGAACTTCCATAAGCTGGGAAAACTAACCGAGCCATGGGAGGGGGTAAGTCTAACATCCCCAAACAGCACAGCTGTCTGGTAAGTATTCTGTCAGTCCAGAAATGTTGAATGGCTGGGGAAAACAGAACCCAACAGCTCTTAGTCAGACGATAACTGTGAAACCAAACCGGCCAGTCATTATTCCCTTTCTGTTTACTGTAATGTGTGCATAATGAACAAAGTGTTAATGCACCAAATAATGGAAGGTTCTAGAAGCTCTGGTGCAGGATAGAGAAGAGGCACCTAGCTTCTGTAGTGAAAAGATATCGCTATGGATAGATTGTGTGAGTGTGTGTGTGTGTGTGTGTGTGTGTGTGTGTGTATAAATGTATGTGTATACAAGCTAAAGGACAACCCCAGCTGTTGTTCCCTAGGTACTATCCATTTGGTTTCTGAAACAGGGTCTAACTGGCCTGGAACTTACGAAACAGGCTAGGCTGGCTAGCCAGTGAGCAGCAGGAAATCCCCTCCCTCACCCCTTTGCTGCCCTGCCTTCTCTCTCAGCACTGGGGTCTCACGTGTGTGCTCACATGCCTGGAGTTTTGAATCTGCATTCTGGGGCTTCCACTCAGGTTTCTAGGGCCGTCTCCCTAGCCCCGACTCTGATGCGGCTGATGGGCACAGCGGTTAGTAGGATCCTGGGCTGAGAAAGGGGATTATAAATCCAGCACCAGAGAGCTCTCCAGGAACACAGAAGGAGCCATGCCCATGCCCAGCAGTGAGCTCAGCTGGCTGCAAAGGGGCATCAGGAAGAGCCTTGCGAGGAGGCTGGTGAGCCAGGGTAGGCTTGGGCACTCCTCCCTGCTGGACTGAACTCTTGCTCACTGGCAGAAAAAGAACCTGTGGGGACTTCCCGAGTGCCGTGTGCAGATGGGGCTTAATGAATGTGGTGATGGTAATGACGATAATTATTCAAATTCTTCTCCATCCTTGTGCCCTTGGGAGCCAAGAGCTGCCTCTGTTATCTGCGTGGATTTGAGAGGTGACCCGCCTTTCTAAGTTTATTCTTCCACATCTTCCTTCACGGTATACATTTAGAGTACTGGAAACCATGTGCCATGTGCCAGGCAGTATGCTAGATGCTTAAGAGGGTAGGAAGGGCAAATGAGACTGTTCGGGTACCTGAACGTCTTAGTACATTTATGCTAGGTAGGCTTGGGGGTTCTGCATAGGGGCGACATATAAACAGATATCCCCAGACAAATGGAACAAGAGTTCAACTGTTCATGAGAAGATAAGTCAAGGAGAACTAAGATGAAAATACACACGACAGTGCACTGATTAAAACTAAAGTAGAAAACAAAAATAACTGATTACGGAAGAACAAAGCAGAGCTGGGATGAAGTTCCTATAGAATGCCTGCCTAGGGCACAGCCCAGGGCTCCATCCCAGGCCTGGACATGGTGGCTCACTCCTATGATCCCAGCCTAAGTGAAATGAGGGAGAATCAGAAGTTCAGGGTCACCCTCAGCTACAGACAGAGTTTGAGGACCAAAACAGACAATAGCCAAGACAAATTCCCTGAACAAACAACAAGACAACTAAAACAGAAAAATCAAATTCTTTCCAGGTGGGGATGGTTCACGCCTTTAATCCCAGCGTTTGGGAGGCAGAGGCAGAGGAAGCATCTCTGAGTTCGAAGCCAGCCAGGTCTACAGAGTGAGTTTCCAGGACAGCCAGGGCTACACAGAGAAACCCTGTCTCAAACAAACAAACAAACAAACAAACAAACAAAAAACCAGACAAACCAAATAAACAATCAAATAAGCTCTTGATTTAAAAAGGGAAAGCAAAAACTACAACTGTGAGTGTTGACCATCACTCTGTGCCTGAATGGTGGGGCAGACAAGGGCAATGGAGTCTACTGTGTTATCTCATGTGCATTCGCACCGGTGGGAAGTTCCACAATACTTCACATGAGCGGCCTGCATTGTTGGTCATGAACGATTTTCACAGCACATGCAAGTTATCTTCCTATTGATTTTCTAAGTTATTGATAAACCCGAGGCACTGACGCTGAAGACAGAGCTCTACCAGGCAAGAGATGTGGAGCCGCTGCTCAGGTCTGCAGTTCCCAGGTGGTCTCAGGAGATGAGAGGAGAGCATGTGGCTTACCAACATCTGAGGGGACATCCTCACACTGCTCTTCAGGTGACAGCCCTTTAGTGTTAACAGACTAAGGCCGAGGCTGGAGCTTAGCTCGAAAGAGTGCTTGTCCAGCATCCTAGGCTCCATCCTTAGGACTGGGTATGCCAGGTGTGGAGGGGCACATCTGTAATCCCAGTACCTGGGAGGTGGGCCCAGGAGAATCAGACATTCAAGGTCATCATCAGCTACAGAGGGGACTTGAAATCTAGCTTGTGATATATATGAAACTCTATTTAAGAAAAAAACAAAACAGCCTACAACTTGAGATCTGCTTCTCTCTTTCGACAGGGAGGGACCCTAGAAAGGCTGACTTTCTGAGGAGATGCCAAGAACCTGGTCCAGGATACAATGTGACCAGTGGTCCCACGGTCCTTCTGCCTTGCGGAAGTGGACAGTGTCCTCAAACTGTGAGCCAAAATACACCCTTCTGTCCTTCAGCTGCTTGTGGCTGGTATTTTGTTACTATACTAAGTAACTACTACCCATGCTCAGTAGTACCAAGGAGGTAACGAAGTGACACTTTGTTTCAATACTAAGTCACAACTGCCCATGCTCAGCAGTTCCCAGGAGGTCTGTGTAAAGAGGTTGGTCTATCTCTGTAGAGCAGGAGCTCTCCACTCCATTCTTTTGGTCTTCCAACATTCTGTGTCTACTGTACCTTTCCTGATTGTCATGGTTTGAGTGTGAACTCTCTTCCATAGCCTATATTCAAGTTATATTCAAACACTTAGCCCCTAGCTGGCAGTGGTTTTTTTTGGGGGGGGGGAGTTGGGGGATGTCTTAGAATTTTTAAGAGGAAGATCTTGGGTAAGAGTGGGAGAGAGAGACGAGTCAGAGAGAAGAGTCTCAGTTCCAGCTCTTTCTTGCTACCCCTTTCGGTTCAGAACCCTTCTGGCGTCCCCCCCCCCATGTCCCTATTTCCCTTCTTGCCTCTTTGTGGGGGTGCCAGAAGGGAAGGATAACAATAAAGGATCTGAGAACATAACAAAAGGGCCATGAACCAGTGCCAGCCAGCATAGACTCCCCTCCCTAAAGGAAAATTAACAGATGCATCGTCAAGTAGCTCCCAGAAGTTCTGCCTGGGGCCTAATGGAATAAATGAAAAGGGGGGGGGGCTAATGAAATGCCAATTCCAACAGCAGCGGCACCTGAGGGAACACGGGGGCAAAGTTCATGCGGACTCAGGAGCAGCTAGAGACTGCCACTTCCCAGCTTTAACCGGGGTGTGTCTCAGTGCGCAGGGAAGCAAAAGGGGTTTGACCAACCCCTGGTCCTCAGCATCTCAGGCATGTGCATGGTGCGACGGCCAAAAGATGCTCCCTTCCCATCAGGACCTGGGAGCTTAGGTTCTGACACTGGTAAGCACGCGGATGAGACTGGGCGGGGTGGGAACACTCTGGTAATTGCAGCATTTAGGAGACTGGGGGCGGGGGAGGGGGGAAGAGATTGAGTTTGGGGCCAGCCTGGGATGTGTACTGAGTCCCTGCCTCAGAACAACAACAAAAACAAAAAATCCCCCAAATGGAATCTACCAGGCTTGACACTGCCATACAAGACAGTGTGAACTCACAGTGTGAACATCAAAGTTCACACCCGAGAACCACACAGTTCCGTTTAAAAGAAAAAAAACTACAAAACCTGGGAGCACCAATCTTGGGGGAACCCTCTGTCAAATTAAATGACACAGGGGCGGGCAGGCTTCTGAGGAACACCTGAGGTTGTCCTGTGGCCTCCATAAAACATGGACACACACACACACACACACACACACACACGTACACACATGATCTTGTTTTAAGTATGTTTATGAGTTTGGGTTGGGTCTTCTTAATAGCTGTCCTTCCTTGCATATGGACATATATGTTCATGGGAGTCTCTGAAATGCAGAAGCCTATCTGTCTTAAGTTCAGTTTTTGTGCAAAATTTCAGGAGGGCGTTCCTCACATACACTGTCCTGTGTGCTCAAGAAGTGGACAAAAGTAAGGCTCCTGCAAGAAGAAGAAGAAAAAAAAAAAGAACTCCAGTCCTCTGTGCTTCCCTTATAAGGAAGAGAGGCTCCTGGGAAGTGTGAAGCCTAACCCTGCCCCGCCCCTGTGGAGCAGGTGCTAAACCTTGCTCAGCAGGAGAGCTGGGGGGCGGGGGTGGGGGTGTGTGGTGGGGGTGGGGGTGTGTGGTGGTGTTTCAGTGTCCTTCCTTCCAGCTCAGAACCAGAAGCCACCTACCTAACGCTGGCAGCAGTGGCTCTGCCTACAGTCTGAGGCAGCCAGAGGGTGAGGTGGAAGGCAGGGGATAGGCCGTGCATGGTGGCCGCCCCATCAGCGAATGAGCAGGATAATACAAGAAGGCTGGGGACCTGTTCAGCATCCCAGAGCTCACTGCTCTTGCAGAGGACCTGAAGGCGTTCACAACTGCTTATATCTCCAGTCCAGGGGACGATACCCTCTGGCCACCCCAGCACCCGCATATACTCATGGTGTACATACACTCACGAAGGTACACAGACATATACATTTTTAAAGTAATAAAGTAATTTTTTGAAGATTTAGCACGAGCACATCCCTGAAAGATAGGCAGAGTCATGTCCCCTGTCTTTCATTCTTACTTCCCAAGGGCGGACTCTTTTGTACCATCTCCTCTCCTCACTTCCTGTCTTCCTTGGCTTAAATGCTAATTAACGATCACTTAAGGGTCACACGGCCAGCCTGGACGCAGCCTCCTTTTTAAAAAAAAAAAAAAACCAAAACGCCTGGATAACACAAAATATTTCCTACCTTTTGGCTGCTGTAAAAACAACGGGAAGGGAAAAAAAAATCCTTTTGTGTTTTTTTTACTTTGGCACTTCTAATTATTTTATAGAAAAGAAAGGAAATCAAATGATGTGTTTCAGAACGCAGAGCTTGCTGCCTCCTCCTGGGATGAGCTGGTCTCCTGCGAGATAATAAGCACGGAGAGGATGGCAGACTGAGCCCGCCCCAGACAACGGGCCCGGCAGAGCACAAAGAGGCTGCAGCCGGATCGCAGGAGGCTGTCGGCCTGCTGTCGACAAAGGGTTAAAGCCTGAAGTAGCCTCCAGTGCCCTGCCTGCCTCTCTGTAGAACAAGAAAGCCCAGTGGGGTACCCAGGAAACTCCCACAGGGTCCCTATTAAAACAGGTCAAGTCACACATGTCGATACCCCCATTTCATAGATGCTATAATTTGTTTGACAGGAGAGAGCCCTGCTGCTCCACGCCAGAGTGAGGGGGAATAAAGGTCTGCTAAGGCAAGGGGGATCTAGAGAGCCTGGTGGCTTTCTGTGCCTGGCCTTTTCACCGTGCTTTGAAAACAGGGTGTGTCCAGAGCACAATACCACCGTCCTTAGGAGGCGCGCAGGCACATATGTACCTGTGGTGTGTACGTACACACATGGTACATTGTTCTGATCTAACTGGCGAGATGTTAAAAAAGGTACAATAAAGCTTTTCCGTCTCCCAGCGGAGACCAAGATCAAACCCAGCTCTCCCTCCAGTAATCCTGATAAATGCTGTGTATGTTCCAACAAAACCCAGGACTGCGGGGCCAGAGCCTTTCTTTCCTTCTCGCTCTTCTTTTGTGTGTGTGTGTGTGTGTGTGTCTGCACATTCATTTTAAACTCTGCTCTCCCTCTCTTTCCTCCTTGCCTCCCTCCTCTTTCTCTCCCTTCTCCCTCTCTCTTTTTCACTCACCAAAGGCATTAAAAAGAGATACTCTACAGTGTGTGTGTGTGGGGGGGACTTAATCCACTCACTGGTCCTGCTTTGCTGCGGAAGCAAGTTTTGAACAAGGCCCCTGGCACCAATGAGATGAGTGTAGCCATCCGCAGTTGAAGTCTTCTTAGCGCACAGAGTGTTCTGTGGGTGTGACGTACATCATGGAATGGGGTTGGGCTGGCAATGGGGTCCTTTTTGGTTAAAGAGGTCCTCTTGGTTAGAAAGGGTCAGCAGACAATGGAGGGATGCACGGGGATGCCGAGGAAAGCCCAAGAGGCTGTCGCTCCCGGGGGACAAACTACTGCAGAGGCACCAGGGCTGTCTGGATTCCTCTCTGGGTGTCTGGGATCATAGGAGGCCATCAGAGAGGGGATGTTAGGGACTGAAGGGACTCTCTGATGCCACCCAGAGTTCTTAGGTCTGTAGCACCCTCTACAGGTAAGGCCATCTGCCCCCAAGCAGTAGCAGGAGCCTGCAGAAACTTGTGGGTCTCCTTTTTCTCACAAGCACAGCTCTTACCTGCTCTCCGAATCAGTACGGACATACCGTCAACAGGGACAGTTAAGCACACACTAGGCTAACCTAGGGATAGGAGAAATGACTTATCAGTTAAGAGTGCTTGCCACTCTTACAAACAAGGCCTGAATTTGGCTCCCGGTACACTTGCCAGGCAGATCACAATTGCCTGAAATTCTAGATCCAGATTCAATGCCATCTTCTGGCTTCCATGGGTGTACACACACACACACACACACACACACACACACACACACACACACAATATAAAAACAAATAAAATCTTAAAACATTAAAGGCTGGTCTAAGAGGAAGAAATAAAGGATCACACATGGCAAACTTCTCCAGAAGGTTCTTCATAGACTTCAGGGAGTTGCTTTCACCTAGGTTTGTCTTCTCTTTTTCCAAGGACTATATTTCCTCTAGGTCTTAGGCAGGGAGATACTCATTTCAAGGATCTGTTGATTTCAAGTTTATTTATGTATATGCCTATCTGTGTATGCTGCCTCTCATGATAGAATACTCTGACCTCCAGCAACTTTGGGGGTTTTATTTGGTTTATACTTATAAGTCAACTAAGGGGGGGGGAGGGTAGGAACTCAAGCAGGATGGGAAGGAGGAGGAGGAGATTCCTCAGTTAGCTTTTATATATAGCGTATGACCATCTGCCTAGGGATGGCCCTGTGTGTATTAGGTCAAGACATTCCCCTCCGATGACTCTAGGTTGCGTCAAGCTGGCAATTAAGGCTGACCAGTTCACACCCCTAAGCCACACGTCCTGGAGTGATGACTGACTGGTGACCTAGCTCTAACCACGTTCTCCAGACAGCCGCACGGTCAGGGCACAAGGCTGGCATTTGCAGAAATGGCAAGGGCTTTCCCCTTGAATTGAGGAAAGCCCCAGCCTTCAGGGAGAGAGGGCTAGTAGACTTCCTTTTGGGGCTGGGATCACCAGAAGTCAGTCAGGGGCTGAAAGGCTTCTGATGTTACCAGAGCTCTCATGATCCAGGGCCAGCACTTCACAGAACCCCCAAGAGGTACGGCCCTTTCACAAGGGCTGCCCAGGGCTACCTCTGGGTTACCTTCATTGTCCCTGTTCTCTAATGGAGAACCTGTATCTGTGAATAAACATTCTCTTTTTTTTTTTAAGAGGTATATTTCTTTTACTTAGGTTTGCATGCAGGTATGAGTTTATGTACATCATCTCTGTGCAGGGGAGGACAGAGGGTGGCATTTGGATTCCTCTGGAACTGGAGTTACAGGTAGCCATGAGCCACTTTGTGGGTACTGGGAACCAAACTCGGGTTTTCCACGAGGATACCAAGCACTCTTCGCTGCTGAGCCATCCCTCCAATGCTTCTCTGCTTTTAAGCTTGGGTCTTGGGATGTCCTTTGTGACCATGCTCCATGGACAACCCCACATCCTCTCCCTGACCATTCCTGCTGCCCGCCTGAAGACGTTCTCAGGTTCCTCTAGCCTAATTTAGCAATGTTCTGATTCTGAAGGGGATTTTTTCTGGGCTTGGGAAGTCTATTTACTTATTCCAAAGACGTGAGTGAGCTTTTACTCTGGGCGGCCAACAAGACAAAAACACAAAACCAAAGTCTGAAAACGTATCTCGGGACCCAGGCCCGGAACATGCTTGCTGCTAGCAGGAGTGGATGACAAGGCTGTATTCTTCACATCCCAGTGGACTCAGAAAAACGGAAGCGAGAAGAGTCTCAAGGCATAGAGAAGCCAGTTTGCCTTTTCTTTATGGGGAAATAGCTGTATAAAATACATTAAACATCTTCTGGTGAGACATGTTTTCTCAGACAGAGCACTCCGCCGCCATGTCTGCTGGCCCCAGGCTTTCATTATGCCCACTGGATATTGCTACAGAAGGCCTAACTGACCTCTGCCTATGCCATAGCCATAGGCACGCACCCTCTGGTGAAGAAAATGGGACTTGCCATGAACTTGATGCTTAGCTGAGGATGACCTTGAAGTTCTGATCTTTCTGTCTCCACAAATGTGCACCGCTTCCATGCTGGGGATTAGGTGAGCGATCACCTCAGCCACCCTCCAGACATTTAATGTGTGCTCTCGCGCACACATGCACAGGCATGCACAATACACCGGCATGCACACATACACACCCTGGAGTCTTCTTATGCCTGTCCTCAGACACAGGTGCATTAATTCCTTACCACCACACAAGGAAGTACTCTGTGTCACCTACTAAAAGTCTGGGGGGAAAAAAACAGAAAGGGGGAAAAGGCCCCAGGTCTACTCACAGAGGTGGCCATTCTAAGACAGCCACCATGGTTGCCTGGAAAGGACCAAGTGGATGGTCTAAAGTCGCGCTGTGAGGCTGCCCAGTCTCCCGTCGAGAGGGCAGGGAGCAACGTGTGGGATCTATAGGTGAGCTGCCTGGCAGTTTGGCCCTGCAAACCACTGGCCTCTGGGCCCCCTGCCAGGCTGCCTTTGCTGCTGCCAGGGGAAGTGATGTGTTCTGCAGGAG
>OZ030028.1:21857500-21945000 GCA_964023405.1 Apodemus agrarius
CCCCTCCCTGCTCGCTGCCTGCCTGCTCCATACCTTGCAAATTCCATTCTCATACTAGGTTCTTTTGATCGCTGGGCTGCCAAGAGATTTCTCAGTAAGGCTCCAACTGATCATATCTCCCAACATAAAACATACTTATTTATAAAGAGCTTCTTTATGGGCACTACGCATGTGATGTCTGACTCTAGGCGTATCCCAGTGGCAACTTCCCAAAGGCTTTTGAAAGTCTTTCTTATCCCCCAGATCTACAGTGGTCCTAGAAATATACTTCTTTGCTCTATGCAAGCCAAGTAAACATGGTTCCTTGTATCTAACCCTGAGGTGAGAAGTTGGACAGCATTCTAGATCCTTGAGTGGCCTGGGATGAATTTAGCTGTCTGGGATAGCAACAGGAGTTTCTGTTGCTAGTACTTACTGAAGGTCACCGTGCATGCTTGTTTTCCAAGAGTTAATAAAACAGTGTCAAGTCTTTGTCATTCTCTCAATTGATATCCAGCCAGGCAGCCAGCCACCCATCTATCCACTCATGCTTCCATCCACCCATCCACATACTTATCTATCTATCCATCCATCCATCCATCCACCCACCCATCCATCCACCCACTCACCCATCCATCCATCCACCCATCCATCCACCCACTCACTCACCCATCCATCCATCCACATACTCATCTACCATTCATGCATGCATGCATCCATCCATCCACATACGCATCTACCACTCATGCACGCATCCATCCATCCATCCACCCACCCACCCCCACATCCATCCATCCATCCATCCATCCACATGCTCATTCACCCACTCATGCCTTCATCTATCCACCCACCCATCTGTCCATCCATCATCTGTGCATCCATCCACTCATCCATGCATACATACTTCTACCCACCCATGAATACATCCATTTAAAATTGTCCAAGAAAGACAAGTGATGGAAGATCATGGAACACATATGCATATTGTACTACAGCAGAAGCTGCAGTGATAGGGAGGTCAGTTTTTTTTTCATTACTTCATTCTCAGCTCCTAATATTGTGATGACAGAACACAAGGTTGTCATCTACAAAGCGAACATGGAATAAAATTACAATTTCTCCCCACAAATCCCTCATAAAGTTTTAAGTGAGTTTATGATTTTTGGTGCTAGGTGACATTCACAGCTATCATCAGATACATGTAGTGTCTGGCTCATGGGTAAGACGTGCCCATGACGCAGAAATCAACTATGCTATTGATATAATTGTTGATAGACCTTTATTTAAGAATTATCGATTCCTGGAGTTCAGAGACCTTAAATCCTAAATCATATACTTTATTCAATGGCTTCAAGTAGCATGCATCACAGCTGCTGTGTCTGGATGAAGCTCACTCCTAAGGGTCGGAAGATGGTCTCATCACCTTCACTGATAATCTTACAGAATGTTTAACAGCCTTTAAAAGACATCTGACTGTGGAAAGCTCTGATTTTCCACTGTTTACTAGCAGGGTTCCAGATATGACAACGTGGGTGGCAAAGAGAGCTTTATGTTTACAGAAGAGAAGGAAGGAAAGCTGTAAGGATGGAGGGAGGGGGAGGAAAAGGGATGGAGGAAAGAATCAGAGAGGGAAGGAGGAAAAGGGAGGGAAGGAGAGGGAGAGGAAGAGAAAAGGGGGGAAGGAAGGAAGGAAAAATTTAAAAGAAGGGAAGAAGGGAGGGAGGGGAGGAGGGAGGGAAGGTAGGTGAGAAGGAAGGGGGGAGGGTAGAAAAGAGGAAGGCAAAGCAGAAAGGGTGATCTATAGAACGGAGTGAACTGTTAGTGTAACCCTCCAGAACTGTCTAGCAGTAAGCACGATCTGATTATAATGGTGGTGCTGTTAGACTCAACCTATTGCAACATCTATCCCAGTCCCGATCGGCTTGCTCAGCCTGGGGTCAACAGCATCTTGAATCCCAATTCTTAGGCTGTTATTCCAAGTCATCTCATTTCGCAATGGGTAGTTTAGTCGGGGTCACAAAGTGACAACAGCTGACTTCGCAGCATTTTCGAGGGATGTAAAATTGACCTCAGAGAGAGCAGGAAGCTAGTTTATGGGTTCTTAGAGTGGATATGTCACTGTCTATAAGTTTAACCTGAGTGAAAAATGGGAAATGTTACACTATTTCTTCACGTGTGTTGAAAATGAAGACAAACAAGGCTGGGGGAACCCTTAAATGGCATCGTTGTAGACCGCCTGCATGCCTAAAGGAATTTGTGACCCTGTCACTCAAAGCATACATCAATAAGGATTCAAACCTTTGTAGCTGAATTGATGGCATGATGGTTAAGAGCATTTGTTGCTCTTGCGAAAGACCCTGGTTTGGTTCTCAGACCCACATCATGGTTTACAACCATCTGTAACTCCAGTTCTAGGGTATCCAATGCTTTCTTCTGATTTCCATGGGCAACAGGAATTCACATGGTACACACACACACACACACACACACACACACACACACACGTAGGCAAAACACTTACACACATAATGCTTAAAAAAAAATGAATCTCCAAAAATTAAAATATGCAAAGCAGGAGATTCCCAAATGTTCTAGGAGAACCAGTTCCAACATTGCGGAAATTACTTTAAACATATTTATTCGTTTATTTATTGAAGCAGAGTCTTACTATAGAGCCCTAGTTGGACAGGGACCAAGCTTAAACAGAGATTTACCTGTCTCTGCTTCCTGAATGTTGAGATTAAATAAAGCCACCATATTTAGGATTTTTTTCTTTTACTTTTACTTTTCTCCCCTCTCTACCTCCCTTCTTCCATCCCTCCTTCCCTTCTTCTCCCCCTCTCTTTCCTTTCCTTTCCTTTCCTTTCCTTTCCTTTCCTTTCCTTTCCTTTCCTTTCCTTTCCTTTTCTCTTTTCTTTTTGAGATAGGGTCTTCTGTAGCCCAGTTTGACCTCCAACTTGATTAGTAACTGAGGATGACTCGATCCTGCCTCCACCTCCTGAGTGCTGGATGGCAGGTGTGTGCACTACACCTTTAAAATGGCGTGCTGGAGGTAAAGACAGGGGGATCCCTGGGGCTCGCTGGCCACCTCACCTTTTTGGTAGGTTCCAGGCTGGTGAGAGATCCTGTCTTAACAAAGAAGATGGGTCCTAAGGAACACGACTTGACACTGACTCCTGCACACTTCTACACATGGGCACACACATGAACACACATACACACTTACACAGAAGAAAGCAGGAGCAGCGCTGCTCCCTGAGAGCTCCAGACACTCACTTATTCTGCTGCTGTTTCCTGAGTGTAGAGTTTGTGTCCTGATGGCGCTATACCCAGAAACACTGTAAACCACTCTCCTACAAAGACCAACATGGAAACATAGACAGTCACCCCACTAAGTTATGGGGTTCCTCCACTGGATGCCTACCTCAGATGATTTCTTTTTCCTTTCTGGGTTTTCGTTTCGTTTTGCTTTGCTTTTTGGAAACAGGATCTCATGTATCTCAGGCTATCCTCAAATTTGCTATGTATCCAAGGATGACTTTGAACTCCTGATCCTCCTTCCTCCTTTTCCCATGTACTGGGACTATAAAGGTGCACCATGGAACTTGGATCCCAGGGGGATTTTCAAACAACTGTCTTAAATTGCGTGTGTAGAAGAAAACGCTCAGCTACTAAGGTACCTGCCTACTAGTCCGCCATTGTGATCTCAGCTTCAGAGGTACAGGGGACAGTCCACGAGTACTGTTTTCATTAACAAAAGAAGCCAGCAACTGAAATTACTGCCAAAATCATCTCCCTGAATAGACATGTCTTCCTGTATTCTTCCTCTTCTATTGCTATGTTCCTGCCTGTGTACCTGGAAGGCAAGGCCTAAGTAAGGCAGCTGAATACCTTCTCACGGTGATGACGCCCTTCTCTTCTCTGTCCACAAGGCAGTCTGTTACTGATTTATGGAAGTGTGCACTGTAAAGAGGAGAAGACAGAGGATGGCCTGGCTCCAGAGCATGCTGCGCTTCTCTTACATCAGACAAAGAGGGTCTCACCGCACAGACCACTCCAATCCTAAACTTGTAACAGTCCTTCTGCCTTCGCCTCTGGGGCCGCCATTCTCAACCCCGTGAGCTGCCGCCCTTTGGCAAACCTCTACACCCAAAAGCATTTACATTACGATTCATGACAGGAGCAATCATGAAGTACAGTACAGTTATGAAGTACCGCCAAGACAATTTTATGGTTGAGGGGGCAACACAACATAAGGAACCGTACTAAAAGGTCGCAGCATTAGGACGGTTGAGAACCACTGCTCTAGAGTTTTGGGATTATAGGTGTGTTTCCATGCCTGGCTTAGTTTACTAGGTATTAGTAAAAAGGTTGTGGTACCGATTGTAAGACGCCACATGGCAGAGACCAAGATGATGTTGGAGGACCTCTTGTATGCATTTCCTACACGGAAACCCTTTCTCCACTATGTGAATATGGCCTTTGAGTTAGAGTTTCATCAATAAGGACCATGGACCGAAGGTGACTAAGCACCTGGCACCATGGATTAAGGGTGAAGAAATTGTAAATGCAACATTCTTCCTATGGGCCGGCAACACCGCTCGGCCCGGTACAGTGCTTTGCAAGCATGAAGACAGGAGTTTGATCCTCGGTACCCATGTGTACAAAAGTCAGACGCGGTGGCACGTGCTCATAAGTCAAGTACTGCAGAAGTGGAGCTGGGCAGGTCCCTGGGGTTCACAGGTCAGTCAGTGTAGCCCAATCTGTAACCAGTGAAACGCCCAGATGTGTGTGTGTATGTATGTGTGTGTGTGTGTGTGTGTGTCTGTGTGTTGTCTCCCCAGGAAAAATCTGTTTCACAATAATGGTACCAGAAGAACAATACCTGAGGTTGACGTGTTGGGGGTATCCTCCCTCCATCCCCTCCCTCCTTTTCTCCCTCTTTTCTCCCTCTCTGTCCCCTTCTCTCCTAAAACAAAGAATCCAGAGAAACTTGCTTTTTTTTTTTTTTTTTTTTTTTTTTTTTTTTTTTTTTTTGGTTTTTTCGAGACAGGGTTTCTCTGTGTAGCCCTGGCTATCCTGGAACTCACTCTGTAGTCCAGGCTGGCCTTGAACTCAGAAATCTGCCTGCCTCTGCCTCCCAAGTGCTGGGATTAAAGGCGCGCGCCACCACGCCCGGCGAAACTTGCTTTTGTCCTGCTTGGTTAGCAGAAAAATCAAGGAAAATGGAGCAGTAGGGTAAAAGGCCACATTTGTGTATCAGGCTCCTCTGAATCTGTCACAATCCCAAGCTGTACAAGGAAGGTCCTTGTTTCAAACACAAACGGAACAGAAATTCTCTACAGGCATAGCTAACTTTAAAGAGAAGAGCGTGTAAGAATCCTGATTTGAAGGAGTGATGAGCGCTCAGAGATGGAATAATTTAGTTCACGCCCTGCTCTCTGCCCTACCAGAGAACTCACTTCTGAACGCGCACATCGCTGTGAATTTAAAACGGGGCTCAAAGGCTGTCACCGTGATGGACACAGGACTTCTCGGACACATCCCCACCCAAGAACACGGTGCAGTTCCGGAGCTCACTGGGGACACTTGAAAGGATCTCAAGATGCAAGGTGTGGGTTATTCAGCACTGACAAACGCCCTGACCTGCTTTTGGAATTTACAGTCCCGCAGCCTTGTGCTAACCATGTAAAAGAAAAGGTGACCCAGATACTCGAACGATCGCCCAGCTAACGAAAGAAATCAAGGGTTTCGGTGCTTAAAGGGCTATCCCAATATCCAACCTTGCTGTGTTCACTTGTTCTCTCCCCCCTCCCTCTCCTATCCCCTCCTCCCTCCTCCTCTCTCTTTCCTTCCCTCCCTTCTCTAACCTCCTAACCTCTCTCTAGTCTCTCTTACCCACTTTCTTTCTGCCCTCTGTTTCTCTCTGCCTATTTATGACGTTGACACAGGGTCTCATCTATCCCAGCCAAGGATAATTTTGGGCTTCTGACCTTCTCTGCCTCCACCTCCCCGTATGGGCTGACGGGTGTGCATCACGTCCTGGGTTTATGCAGTGGAGAGGAGAGAGCCCAGAGCTTCATGCGACTGAGCCACACCCTCAGCCCCTCTCAGCATACACTATCGTTCAGTGTTCACACACACAAACACATACCTACAAAGAACTAAAGGTTGTTTATGTGTCTATGTGGAAGCAAAGAAGAAATGTGCTGTGGGAAATTCTTGCACTATTATAGTCTCCTATATTTAAGCTGCAGACCTAGACAACTAGTACCATCATTTCAAATCAAGCCCAAACCCTGAGCTCCAAGTAGACAATAGTGTCAGCTTCTTAAATTGTGAAAAACCAAGCACCGGAGGACCAACACTCTAGAGCCAAACACTTTAGACCGAGTGTGCGGGATGACCTCAGAGTGTTTGGAATAAATGACTGCAATGGAACAGACTGCCATAACCCAACAAACATGGGCCTGTGGTATCATGAGACCCTGAGCCTCCTGGGGGAGGAGCTGCTTACAGACCAAGAACCAAAACACCCCGTCATTAAATCCTCTCCAACCTGAGCAGGGCCAGGTGCCAAAGATCAGGGGTAAAATCCTGGCCATGGCATGAGCACCCATGACAGCAGCCAAGCTGAATCCTGGAATGTCTGGATTCCGGCCCTTCGAAGTCAGACGGAGAGCATACCATCTTGTTCCACTGTAGAGGGCCTTGCTAATAGCTGAGAGGTGGCTGAGGCTTGCTTTAGAGCATGTGCTCTGTAATCCCCTACCTGCCACGTGCCACACTCAAAGTGTACTGGTAAGCACTGGGAGAGCAGGTCAGTGAGCACATGGCTTGCCTACACCCCAGAAGACCCCGGGGTTTAACCCCCAGCACCACTGGAACCACACATGAACAGAGAGAGGGGAGAGAGGGAGGGAAGAAGGGAGAGAGGGAGGGAGAGGGAGAAACAGAGAGATCCTACCCATGGAAAGAAGCTGCCTGACATCTCAGAGACCTTGTTTGATAATCTTAGGTGTTGTGAGCCCGGGCTCTGGCCTGGGCACTGGGAGAAGTCCCATCAGTGCAGCCTGCTGCCTCAGAACTGGAGACAAGGATGCCTGCCACCCATGGTGCAGAGTGACCCATGCTCTTCCAGTGCTCTTATGGAGAACAGCCCCGCTCACAGGAAGCTGCCATGGTTGGGAGGTGACCAGCTCCCCACAGGCTCCTGTATGGAATGCTTGGTCCAACGGCTTACGTAGTGCCGCTTCCAGAGCCTTAGGAGGTTGGGCTAGCAAGAGGAAGTAGGCTACTGGGGGCTGGGCCTTGGGAGCAAAATATCCCTGACTGCTTCCTGTCTGTCTCTCTGCTCACTTTTTTTTTTTTTTTTTTTTTTTTTGAGATCTACTTGCTAGAGATGGGGTGAGTGCCCATGGTGGGCTTTCACATGCTACACGCAATCTTGTTAGGGAAGACTTGCTGCCTAGCGGCTAGCGGAGCTGATGGAGGGATGAGAAGGCCTGGGTTCCTCTGTCCAGCACAGGGAACGTTTAAAAGCCAGTCTGGCTCGGACACTCTTCATGTGATGGCTGTCTCACTGGGCCTACAGTCCTACCTCCTCCTGCTCCTTCATTCCTCACAGGTTTGGACTCTAAGATTTAAAACACAAACAAACAAACAAACAACAAACAGACAGATAGTCTACTTGCTAGATGCCTTATATAAGTTATTATTGTGGGAAAACCCAACATGTTCCAAGACCCACTCCGTCTGAGGATCTTGGTATGCAGATTCTGAGCTCACCAGGTAAAATAAATGCTGCATGAGCATGAACCCCGGTTTGATCTCAAGCACTCACTTAAACCTGGGCATGGATGGTCCGAGTTCATAATCCCAGTGCTGAGGAGAATCTTTATTTTACTTTGTTATTACTTCTTGTGTGTGTGTGTGTGTGTGTGCATTGTCCCCAAAACAAATGCATCCTGGATGCGCATTGGTTAGCCAGCCTAGTTAGCCTCAAACCTTAGTGAGAGACCCTGGGTTAAAAAACAAGGTGGGGGCCTCAGAGGTACGACCCATAATGCCGTGTAAATGTGAGGGTCAGAGTTTGGAGGCCCAGGACGCACGTAGAACAAAATGCTGGATGGGTGCGTGGGTCACTTGTAATTCTCGCCAGGCAGAGGGAGACAGGGGATCCCGAGAGCAAGAAGGCCAGTGAGACTACCTTATTGGTGAACTCTGGGATTGATTGATGCTGCCTTGATGGATAAGGAGCGCTGAGGATGATCCTGCCTAGGGTACTAGATGCCTGTGTATACAAGTGCATGTTCATTAGCGCATGCTCGGACACACGGACACACACACACACACACACACACACACACACACACACACGAAGTAAAAACAAAGTAAAATAAAGATTCGGATTCCATAGTCAGAGCAGATATGAGGCTTGGCTGCCAAAGGTGCTTGGGTCCACATCTTGAGAAATGAGGGCCCAGATGGCCTTCTGTGACACCCTCTGACCCTATCATGGGAAAGCACCGTGAGGAATAAAGGCAGAGAGGTGTCGGATTTAATAGGTCGCACAAAGGAACCCGTGTCATCCTGTCCTTGAGATCCAGGACATGGAACTGGGTTGAATGTGTTGGTTGCTGAGAAGCGCAGGTACTCCCAGTAGCTCAACGCCCTGGACAGGAGCCAAGGGAAGCAGCTTTGGGATTCTGTGTCCCGCTGCTACGGTACAGCTTCAGGGAGGAAGACATACCACTCCGGGCAGAGGCATGCAGCCTGCACTAAGCAGCTGTTAGGTTAGCGGTTATGGAATCCTACTGGCCTATCCAAAGGCGGAATGAGAAGGACGGTAAAGAAAAGCAGAGGTCTGGGGGCTGCACACGTGGCGTCTTTGCCGGTACCTTTGTACTCACGCGGTGGATTCCTTCTTCTTCTTTAAGATCTATTTTTAATTTTAACCATATGTGTGTATTCAGGAGTGTGCACATGTGAGTGCAAGTGCCCTTGGGTGCTCCTGGAGTTACCCCGGCGTGGGTGCCGAGAACTGAACTCCAGTCCGTACAAGAGCAGCATGCCCTCTCACTCCCCGAGCCGGAGCACCACGTGCTTCCTTACCCACTGCAACCATCTCTCCTGCCTCCAGTCTAGCCTAACAGTGCCCGGGCCAATCTGTGGTCCTGTTTCCAAGTTGGCTTGGTGTTTGGAAATCTGGTTCGGACCAAATCTGTCTCTAACTTACCACCAGGTGTGGTTCGTATCTAGCAGATCTTTAAAAAAAAAAAAAAAAAAAAAAAAAAAAAGACGGCTGGGAGGGCTCATCCCTGGAGGCATGCATTTACAGAGAGCTTTCTACACCTGCTCTACCTCACTCCTTAGGAATGTGGGCTTACGAGGAAGCTTCCAAAGTGCTGTGTAAGAGCAAAGCGCTATCTACCCCCTCACCACTGCCGCTTCACCCATCTCTAAGCCGGTCTGTCCATTCAGGCTTTAGTTACAGAGAGAAAACGCATACGTACGTACGTACGGTCATTGGCTCATACTGGGTTAGGAAGAGAAGCGAGAATGGGGACCCAAATCTAAAAAGAGATTATCAGGCAAAGAAAAGTTCCGCACCATTCCACCAAACACCTACAGGGACAGAAAGATCATCTCGGGGGCAAGATGCATTTCGAGAGAATTGGCCTGCAATTCTTGACTCCTTCCCAACTCATATAATGAAACAATTGACAGTAAGTGTGGGAAGGATCTGAGGAAAGAATGGGGTGGGTGGGGGTGGGGCGGCGCAAAGTGATGATCGTTAATATTTAAGACACTTTAAACTTGGCCACTGTTGTTCCTGGGTGGTGGTGGGGGCGGGGCGGGCGGTGATAGGCTCCAAATAGCCTTTCCTGTTGTGTGTTCAAGTATCTACTTATGGTAGTATTTCCTGAAATATCAAAAGAGCGGGCACTTGCTGTATCTTGTGATGACGTCAGACAAAATAAGAACTGGTCACTAACAAAGGCAGCCCATACTAAGAGACCATGGCTCCTCCAAGGGACAGTTTTGGTACAATTTTGGTAAGAGTTTCATGAGTAGTGATAAAAATAGGACTTGGGAAGGAAGGAAAAGCCAGATTAGGAGCCTTTGAAAATATGGGCACACTGGAGCTAGCTCTGTCGGCAAAAGCAGTGTCATTTGAGACTAAGGACCTCAGATTAGCAAAAACGCATGTAAAGGGCATAACTCAGACCTTCTGGGTACTCTTGACCCATAACCTCAAGTCACCTGGCTGCCCTTGTACCCATAACCTCAAGTCACCTGGGTACTCTTATATCTATAACCTCAAGTCACCGGTTGTTCTTTTACCTATAACTTCAGATCACCTGGCTGCCCTTGTACCCATAACCTTAGGTCACCTGTGTTCTTCCTTGGACCTATAACCGCAGGCCACCTGGGTGCTCTTGTGCCTGTAACCTCAGGTCACCTGCGTGCCCTTGCACCTAGAAAGCTGCAAGACACCTGGAGAGGTTCTCGACCAGAGACACAGATAGGCAAGGCTCTTCCCGCAGCTGCTCTGGTCTCGTCCACGAGGAAGGTGGATTTAAATATCCAAAGTGCTCTGAAGCCCACACATTACCAAAGACACACCCTTCCCCACTATCACTGGCCACATCTTAACGAAGTGACAGGCAATTTTTTCCGTCGCTACCTCAGCCCACGTGTGACATGAAACCCTAGGCCAAGAGACATTCCCCGACAGTCCTGCTGAAGAAGCAAGAAAAAGAAGTCTAGGCATGTGATGGTATGAACAGTAGAACAGGACGTGCTCCTCCTCGTTATCAGTAAATCTGAAACCCAAAGATGGCCAAAACTCTGGAGGCGTCTCATGAGCTGGGTTAACAGGAGTCCCCAAGCTGACACTCAAGATAACACCCTCTCCACGATCTCCATAAGCAAATTATGTAATTAAATTTTTGAGCAGGGCTTTCACTCCAGTTTTCTCCAGTTCCACAGCTTCCCACACGGAAAAACAAACCAAACCAAACCAAAAAACCAAACCCTTTAGAAGAGAAGTAAAGGAAACAATATACTGCCAAAGAAGCAAATAACAGCTCTCTAATTATCAGATTACTCCCCCAAACAAGGTAAATCATTTTGCTCGTTAGAGATCGAATAATCTCGGACAGCTGGCTGACCCGAACTATCCACGCCAGTGACCCAACAGCCCAAGCCCCAGATTTTCATGATAGAAACTCCTAGGAGGGTAAAACGCACTCTTGAACGGCCCCTCCCCCCTTCCAGGTTCATTCGTAAGGAATTCTGGACAACACCCATCCTGCTTCACGCCACTACCTGAGAGCCCTGAGCATTTCAGAGATTACCTGATAATTTCATTTGGATTTTTATGAAGCTCAAATTAGCTGCAAATCAAAAGTCTAGCTTGTCCCAGCAGGGTACTGAGCCTTTGCGGAGAATTCAGCTCTACTCAGGTTGCTCCAGCAAGGCACCCATCTTTATTTAAACCTACTGGTTACTTATCCATTAAATGGGCTTCTTAACCATCACATTGGTTATTTAATTCCTACCCCATGGTTCCCCCTAGAAATAAAAAGTGCACTATAATTATATAAACTCTTAATTAAACTTAAGAATTCAGTTGCCATTACCCGTCAGTAATTCCACTCAATTAGGACAATAGACTTCCATTTATTACTGAACTCCTAATTGCTACTCATTTTCCTGGGTAGTAACTGCCAGTCCTATCAGAAGATCCGCTTAAAGAAAATCCTGCTACAACATATCTATTTCAATCCGGGGGTTGTGGGAGGGGGGAAAGGTGAATCTCATAGCCCTTACTAGTTAGGAGCTGGGTCCTCTTCTGCAGCCCCAGTGACTCCCAGGTTCAGGAATCCGAGGCTGTTAAGTCCGGAGGCTGATGCCTCTGGCGGCCTGCGATGCACTGACGCCGGGAAGACTCAGCCACAAAGGTAGACCATTATCCAGGTAGAGGAGAGAATCCCAAAACCAACGCGAACGGAACGCAGAGAGAACTCAGAAACAATAGCACTTCATACAGTCTCTGAATTTCCAAAGACCAAGTTCAAAGTCTCCAAGAAAGATGCACTTCAGATCGGGAGATCCAAGGTAGACATTGGGTTTGCCATGGAAACCATTTGGGTCCGGGAACACTCAAGTTAAGGGTTCGTAAGTGGCAGCATAGGGTTACCTTTGCAGGGATCAGCCAGGCTTCACCTTCCTAGGTCTGGCTTCCTTGGCAGGTCCAATGCGCTGAGGACGCCGAATCCTGCATTGGGCTTGCACAAGTCCTGCCGTGGAACCGGCTCTCAAATAAGTGTGCGACGACTAGATGCTAGCCGGAGAGCGACCTACTCCCAACTCCGGGACAGCGGGGGTCTCTGGAGCAGCGGCACGACCCTAGTCCGCAGACCAGCCAAGCTCTCGACGCGCCTCGACCCGCCTCCTCATGATCCTCTTTCCAATTAGCCCAGAAACCTGCAAACCCGACCGTCTGCTCGCAAAGACACCCGCGGTGGGGAAACTTGACAATTTATTCCCGAGACCCGGGGGAGGTCACCCGCAGTGCACCAGCCGATTGGCTGCGGCGAAGGTTGCAGCGGCCGCAACGCACAGGCAGAGCGCGCACAGCTTCTGCTCCCTGTGGGGCCAGGCAGGGGTATATTGGCAGCTCTGTAGCCAGCGGGGAGGGGGGGTGGTGGCTTGGCGCACGTGACAGGGAGGCTGCCCTAGGCACAACAGCCCTCAAACTGCTTCTCTATCCGGATTGGGTGGCTGCTTGGGTTTTTAGAAGTCAAACTCCCTGAGTCCTCAAGTCTGCTTTCTCTCTTCCTTCCCTCCCTCCCTCCTTTCTCTTTCCTCCTTTCCTTCTTTCTTAATTTCTTATGCATTTTTTTTTTTTTTTTTTTTTTTTTTGGTCTGGTTTACTGACCGGGTCTCAGGTAGCTTAGGCTGGCCTCTAGCTTGCTATGTATCCAAGGCTAGCCGTGAACTGCTGATTCTCCTGCCTCCATCTCCAAAATGCTGTGACTACAGGCATGTACCACCATGCCTAGCTCGGAAGAGAACAAAGACTTAACTCCAATTTTCTATCACAGAGAGGGAGACAGAAGCTGGAGAGACGTCGGAGATTGGAGGTGAGAGGAAAGTGGGTGCAGGCCTGCCTCCCTCCCACCTTCCCTCCCTTCTGTGTCTCCCTCATTTCTCATTTTGGGGGTAGGGCGGATGGTGGGCAGGGTGTCCCGTCCCTGTGCCATCTTGGAATTTGTGTGTAGCTAAAGGTGACCTTGAGCCCAGGCTCCTCCTGGGTCCTGGGAGCAGAGTCCGTACCCTCACACTTGATTTATGCAGGCTGAGGATTTAATCTGGGGCCTCCTGCAGGCTTGGCAAACTGGGCTACCAACTGAGCGTCATCTCCAGAGGATCCCAGCGACCCTTGGTGCTGCCTTCCTCAAAGAGCATTTACAGTGGTGACCCAGACATCTGGGACACCGAATGCAGTCACTTACTGGTGTCTAGTCCACAGTCAGTCAGAGAGCCTTGTCTGCATTCTATACACTAAGAAACTAAGCATTCTATACACTAAGCGTGGAATACTTCTGTGATTTCCATTCCCTCAGAGGACAAATTAGAATGGGCGTACAGAGTCGAGCCTCTAATTATGGACGGCAGACACATTTCAGTGTCCCTTGACTGAGGGTGTGTGTGGAGGAAGGCTATTCTATACAGCATTATCTCTGTGCAAGGAACTCAAAAATCAAGTATAGCAGAGACCACGGAGGATGCTGCTTTACACAGCCCGGGACTACCTACCCCAGGAATGGCGCTGCCTCTGGGGAGCTAGAGCCCTCCTACATCAATTAGCAGCAATAAGACAATCCCCCACAGTTCAATATGATTGGGCATTCCCCTCCTTCTCCTGTGTCAGGCTGACAGTTAACTCGAAGACAAAGGTACTATATTGCAAATGATACCAAGCCTCTGAGTGGTGACAAAGTGGCTGGTCACACTTCTTATAGTCTATCCACTCCATTTGGGAGATTCTTACCGCCTGGAGCTACACCAAGGTTAATGAGCTTATTCACCCCTGTCTCCCCAGTCGACTCTGGCGTCTCCTTGTACCTTGAATGCACAGATAAGGGCTCCCCACCCCCAGCCCCTCCACCCCCGGTTGTCTTGATTTGGAATACAAATAGGCAGGACTCTGCACCAGAGGCACCTTGTCATCTTCCTGGACAGGCTGGTGAACTTGCTGATGACTGCTAGCACAAGATAGATACTTTCTCAAAGCAAGGCCCCTGGATCAGCAGCACCCAGGAACGTATCAACCCTGCAGAACTTATCGGCCATGACAAATACTGGACCAGGCCTCCTCCTACCGAGTCAGAAGTTGTAGAGGTGAGGCCCGGCCATTGGTCCTCAGGAGCATCCCAGGAGGAACTGGTGCATGCACACTCAGGTTAAAGAAATTCAACTCTGAAGTGCTACTTCCTGTGGTCACATGTGAGAAGAGAGGGAAAAGCCAGGTTGGAATTAAGCAAGTCATCACTGTGGATCAAGAAGCATGTGCTCGTCCACAGCCTCAGCTGTCGCTCTTCTAGGGACAGCTCTGAAAGAGCCTGAGAACCGAGGCTACAGGAGTCTTTTGCGGTTCGGTGGTTAGATTCATCTTCTTGGCATAGTGGGAAGAGACTCGAGATCAGCCGAGGCCAGGCTCTGCAGGTCATGTTATCCACATCTGGGGCAGCATGCTACTTTCTGTTCGGTGATGTTCTGGGATGCTCCGTTGCGTGAGATGAAGCCTTCTGCCCAGTGGGTGAGAGTTCTTTTGGATCTCACTAGACTCTATCTGGGACCTGCTATTCAAATGGCTGGTGTGTCATGTGGGGACACCAACACAGATGGTGGGGGATGAGTTGGTGCATTGTGGCATTCACTCGATCACCAGGGTGGTAGCACCGGATTGGAAGTCCAATCCTACCAAAGGCTCTTAACCCTTTCAAGAGAGGGACAGTCCCTCTGCTTGCCTGGATAGTGTAACAACTGAACGGCATCCGGCGTTTGGGGGAGGAAAAGAAAGCATTGCTGACCACAGGCTGGGGAGATGGCTCACCAGGTAAAGGCTACCGAGACTGACGACCTGAGTTCGATTCCCCAGAACCAATGTGGTGGAAGAAGAGAACCAATCCTTGAAAGTTGTCCTCTGACCTCCACCAGAGGCTGTTGGACATGCATGGACCAAACATTAAATAAGTAAATGATTAAAAAAAACCTCACAACAAAACACACTTCAAAGAAGAGGAGGAGGAAGAGGAAGAAGAGGAGGAAGAAGAAGAAGAGGAGGAGGAGGAAGAGGAAGAAGAAGAGGAGGAGGAAGAAAAGAAGAGGAAGAGGAGGAAGAAGAAGAGAAGAAGAAAAAGAAGAAAAAGAAAAAGAAGAAAGAAGAAAGAAGAAAGAAGCTGAAAGTAAATGTGTCATGCATGCAGCCCAGGCTGGCACTGAACTTGCTATGTAGCTGAGGATAGCCTTGAATCCCTGGTCCTCCTGCCTCTTCCTCGTGAGTGCTGGGACTCCAGGCATGTGCCATCATGCTCAGTGTAGGTGCTCTTACCATTTCTGTTTTACAGCTGAGAAAACTGAGTCAAAGAACTTGTCCAAAGTTGTGGCATTAGACACCAAACCCTGCTTTGCCTTAGCTCTTAGCTCTTGAACCTAAAGCCCTTGGCTTAATGTTAGTGCTCATGACAAAAAAACTAAGAAAGGGACCTGCGGGATGACTCAGGGGTTGAAGCACTTGCCGGACAGTCTTGAGGACTAGAGTCTGAATCTCTACACATAATGCTTGACTGCCAGGCAATCATGGGGGAAGGGGGGGCTGCCTGCAGTTCCAGCCTTGGGAGACAGAGTCAGGGGATCCCCGGAGAGTAGTGGGTACCAAGACGAGACTCTGGGTTTAGTTGAGCCCCTGCCTCACTAAATAAGGCAAAGGGGGGGGGCAGGGACTGAGGATTATTCTGACATTGACCTCCTTAGATCTCTATATGTCTCTACATATATGTATCCATGCATATGTTCAAACACATGTGCCACACATATGCAAAAACAAGAATATGTGATATAGGCAAAGAATGAAAACCAGAAGGAAAAATAAGTGGAGAAGGAATAAGAGAGGGGAGGAGGAAGAAAGGGAGGAAGAAGAGGAAGAGGAGGAGAAGGAAGAGGAGGAAAACACCTTTAAAAATTCTGCCTTCTCTTTGGTATATGATTTAAAAAACTATGTGTCGAACTGTCTAAGTTTTCACTGTGAGCATGTACTACATTCATAACCAGCACCGCTTGGATTGTTGCTGTGTTTTCAGATGACTATCTCTGGGACCGGCTTTAGAGATGAGTCAATCCTTGGACCATCTGGAGGACGGACATGTTTGTTTCTACATGTTTGGTAGCTGTATGGTGTTGTGAGTCATGCCATCTGCTGTACCTGCCAAACTGAGGCACAGAGGGTTATCATCACAGTGGCCAAACCAGAGCGAGGGAGACGGGTCCAGCAAAGGGTCCTGAAGGCTGACATACATTGGGGAGAGTAGGTAAGCACAAAGGTACAGAATATTAAAAAAACAAAATAAAAATAAAAATAAATAAAAAAAAGATGGCGGGCGAACTGGTAGTCAAGAGACAAAACTTCCAGACAACGAGAGGGCTGGTGTGGCTTCCAGAATCCTCTTTTCTTGTGGAAGTAAGGGCCGGGGAGGCAGGAGAGCCTACCATCCCAAAGCTTTGAAATGGGCAAACAGGAAGTTGAAGGGGGCGCGGGTGGGAATGGCTCTGCAGGTAATAGCGGTCACTTCATGAATTGGGGCCTTCAAGCCCCACGTGGTGAAAGAAGAAAACGCTGACAGCTATTTCTTATCTCCACATCTATGCCCACATGCCCACATGAGACAAAGAAATAAGCATAAAACTAAATAAAGCCCAAACAAAATGTGTACTTGTCTTGTACTTTATAAGCACTGGCACTAGGTCATGTTCAGGGTACCTTCCTCTTAGGCTCTGCCTAGGAGACCGCTCACAACTCAGGGAGAGGCCAGGGCAGCTGCTGGCACCCTCCCTGCCTAAGCAAGTCACGTGTACCAAAGCAGGCTAGGATTAGACCCATTCTCTTGCTTTTGTTAGTGTTTTTCTCTTTAAATGGAGTCTAAAAAGACATATATGTATATAATTATTAGTTAATTATATCCCAGGATAGCCTGGAGTGTTCTATATAGCTTAGAAGGACTTTGAGCTTCTCACACTCCTGAGTGTGACCCGTATGTTACCAAGCCAGGTTTATGCGACACTGGGGATGGAGCCCAGAGCCTCCTGAGGGAGGAGTCTCAGATGAGTGGTCTTTGGTCACTCCATTTTACGATGCAGGTAGGGTTGTGATAAGACGACTACTATGTCTCATTAACTCAATATGCCTGTGACAGTCTTGCCATGTCACTGGGGGATTCGAATGTATCAAGACATAATATTTTCATATTTTCATTTACTCACTGGGTTTTTTTTTTAATGTGCTCATGATTTAACAGAGGCTTCCTTTTGGAGATTTTTTATAATTTTTAATTATATGTGTATTTGTGTACACGTATGCAAACGTGTACACAGCTGGAAGAGAAGAGGGCCTTGGGTCCCCTAGAGTTGGAGTTACAGACAGTTGTGAGCTGGAAGATGTGGGTCCTGGGATCCAAAGTTTGGTCATCAGATAGAGCGGTAATTGCTCTTAACCACTGACCCATGCCTCTAATTCTAACAAAAGCTTCTTGGGGATTACGTAATAAGAACATAAAACTACGAGGACTAGCCAGGCGGTGGTTGGCGCACGCCTTTAATCCCAGCACTTGGGAGGCAGAGGCAGGCGGATTTCTGAGTTCGAGGCCAGCCTGGTCTACAGAGTTAGTTCCAGGACAGCCAGGACTACACAGAGAAACCCTGTCTCGAAAAAACCAAAAGAAAAAAGAAAAATCAAAGAACAAAAAATGACGAGGACTGTCTCAACCCTCTGGAGAGACCAACTTGGGGAAAAGCAAAGGGCCTTACCATTTTCCAGATGCTACCCTACTCGGTAGCCTCCATCACTAGTGCCCATCTAAAATAGACCCAAAGGAGTTATAGGGTGGGCTGTAGCGACTGCTCAGGAGTTAAGCGCATGCGTTGCTTTGGCAACAATAGGATTCAGTGCTCAGCACCCATGTGCTGATTTACAACCACGAGTAACTCCAGTTGCAAGGGATTACACACCCTCTCCTAGCCTCTGAGGGGTACCTCTACGTGCACATACCAGCAGGCAAGACACCCCCCACAAATACTAAATAAAAAATTATTTAATTAATTGATAATTAAAACGGAGAAACAGGTTGTTTAGGGCAGCAGAAGATGGATAATAATGATAAATCAAGAGCCTAAAGACCCAGGCCCCCCCCCCTTTTTTTTTCCTGGCAAGGTCTCGTACAGCCCAAACTGGCTGCTCTTCACGTAGCTGAAGATAATACCAAAACTCTGATCTCCTGCTTCCACATCCCAAGGAGTGAGCTGATAGGCATCTATCACCATGCCTAGCTTATCCTCAGAATCCCAGGGCTTTAATGCAGGCTAGAAGAGCATTTCATCAGCCACACCTGGGAGACATAACTCCTGGAGCTGATCAGCCCGCATACCTGAACCTGCCTGTCTACTCTGACCTTTCCGGCTCTGGTTTGTGGCCTAGTAAACGAGACATACCCCACCCCACCTCTCACCCTAACAGGTGGTAGTGGGACTCCTTAGAGTACTCTAAGGCAGCCATGGAATGCTCTAAGCCTTCACTGGCTACCTATGTGCTATCAGCATTGCTATGGACCCCGTGTTCCTCATCTTAGGAGCACGTTCGCATGGACCCACAGGTAAAAATGCAAAAGGAAGACCCTGCCCGTTGTTTCAGGAGAGCTTCGTCCACCCAAGGGAGGCTGTTCAAGGCCAAGTTGGTCCACACGGTTCAGAGTTTCTTGGGCATTGCCTCTGCAGACTGCACGGATGCCTTTGTGGGGAGAGAGTGAGATGTTTCTAAGCCCCATATGGGGAAATGTGAGGCGATGATGTATTGTTGGGGCAGCCACAGAGGAAGAAAATGAAGAGGGAGAGGAAGTTTTGACAAGATATTTTTGCCAGGTCCACCTGAGAACAGCCCTGCTTCCTCCTGGGGATCGAGAGGTTTGAACGACAAAGAGGTGAGCTGAGAAATGACAAAGGAAGCTGAAAAGAAAATTTCGGACGCCCCCTTGATTCCTAGTGTGCTTGTGTACGCGCTCCCTCCCCATTTCCTCTCCCCCCACACTCAAGAGTTTTGAGTAGCAACACTTCTTTCCTTTTGTGTAGTGGTAGGGATGGAACCCAGGAGCTCAGGCATGCTAGGCCAAGTGCTCCACCACTGAGCCACACTCCCAGCCCCTCACTGTGGGGAGTCTAGGTTAGGTGCGGTCCCACCGAACCCCAGTGCAGCCCCTCACTGGGGGATTCTATGCAAGTGTTCTACTGGCATACTCAGCCTTGGAAGCTTTTGATTCCTCTCCCTGTCTCCCAGGCTGCTCCTTGGTTTGGTCAAGCAGCCTAGCTTGTGTCCCCTGCAGAGCACCCGTGGGTATACGACATGGTAAGAGGAGAGAGAGGAAATTTGATCTGATCTCGAAGCCAATTCTCCTTGCTTCCAAAGGGAGCAAACTGACTCATGTCCAAGAACACTTGAAAGGCCTCTCTGTTCTGCTGTCACAGGGAACCAGAGCCAGGGAAAGGCTACCGCTGTGTGTGTGACCACCTCCCTGTCACCTTTCTCTCGCAGATGGGAAGCCCTGGAGGGATTCTGGGAGGACACAGGACACCCATCGGATGTTTCAAAGTGCAAGCTTCTCCTTGCAGCACATGTAAGCTTTGTAACCCCGGATACATAGATTTGGAGTCTGAATCTGCTTAGATGTTGGGATGGAAGGGTTTCTAAAGAAAACTCCAGAATTCTGAATTCAGATGTTTAAAAAAAAAAAAAAAAAAAAAAAAAAAAAGACGGTGTGAGACTCAGGAACAAAGCGGTTGCAAGCCGAGGGAGAGAGTAACCTTTCGCTTCAAGCTGCTTTCCCCAGGAGAGGCCGGCGTGATCTGCTCAGTACCATTTGATGCAAATGCATCTCTGAAGAGAGCCGGTGGATAATAGATAAAAAGATTATCTGTGACATTATGAAAAATGAAAGTTTAAAAATGGCTACAAGTCCCATACAAAAAAAAAAATAAAAAAAGTCCTAAACTTTATTCAGTCCTGTTGAAAGGTAAGAGGGGAAGTGTGTTCTCTTGCTTCCCTGGGGGGGGGGGGGGAATGCAGGCTTCTCCTGGCATTGTTCCGAAGCCTTCCCCAAGATCACCAGTTGTCAGATAGCGTTCCTGCTGGGTTCTCTGTGCTGGAGGCGCACGGTCTGAGAAGCCATCACAGCCTCCCATTTCTTTCCCCCAACCTGACTCTGAAGCTGTCCCTCACCCTGTCCTGCCCTGCCGGGGCCCCTTTGTGCTAAAGCCCAGGACTGCACTCTTGATTTCAAAGATGAATTATGGATTCAAGGCCCTGGTTTTCCAGGGCAGGAAACAGTCTGATTTCTGTCCAGCCCTTTCTTGACTGGCTCAGCATGGAAGTCTTTCATTTAATGGGCCAGGCCCTGCTGTGAATACCTCTGCTGGCTTCACACAGATTTCTTTCTTTGCGGGAGAGAGGAGCAGAAATCCTACAGGGAGATTTGCAGCCCCCTACCCCACCTTCCAGAGTTGTGGTCCGACCACCACACAGCGCTCCTTTCAAGCAGCGACTTCAGGAAGAAACATCTGATCCATTTGATCCGTTTGTCTTTGATCTTAGGCTTGGCTGAGCTATGGAAGAATGGATTTGAATGCTAGCCACCATGGAATATACTTGGATGAGGTGGCATCCTATGGCAATTAGTAAGACACCGGAGGAAATAACCCACTTGGTTGTTTCCAGAAGGAAAGGTATCTGAACTCGTGATCTTATGGAAGGCTTCAGAACAATGCCAGGAGAGGCCTGGTTCAAATCCCAGCAGAGCCGCTCACAAGAGCGTTCCTTGTGCAAAAGTATCCCTCCACTTACAGAGCCATGTCACCAAGGCCACTGATTAAACTGAATGCGATTGTTGCTATTTGTTTTTGAACACAGTAAGGATTTGGCGGGAATCACAGCAAGTCGCTGACATTCGCATGACGTGAGCGTGCTGACGGTAATGGCGCTTGCCACCAATCCTCACAACCCTGAGTTTGACTGCTGGGACCCATCTGCGTAAAAGGAGGAAAGCAACTCCCACAAGTCTGCTGGTGAGGTCCCCAGTAAAGAAGTAAATGTTTTTTTGTTTGTTTGTTTAAGATTACGTAGCTTTTCATTGTTTGTTCATCTTTGTTTTGTTTGGAGAGGAGGTATCATGTAGCCCAGGCTTGACTTGAACTCTTGATAAAGCCAAGGATGACCTTGAACTCCTGATCCTCTAGGTGTGCACCACCACCACATCTGTTTATGCAGGGCTGGGGTATGGAACCAACCAAGGGGTTTATGCGAGGGAGGCGAAAAGCCTACCAACTGAGACGTACCTCAGCTCCCACTGTGCTCCTTCTAACTTATGAAAATGGAGGTTTCGAAGGTGCATTCTAACACACGCCCTCACAGCGAGATCTGGGAGGAGGAAAGGGAGAAAGATGACCTATAGCTCCAAGGAGCCTGGTGGACAGCGTATGACCAATACAGTTTACCTATTATTGTAACTGCCACAGGTCTTAGAGCAGTCACTGGCTACCTGGTATGCAGACCAAGGTACCAAATGCCTCCAGATGATGCACACAGTCAGGTTTTGCTAAGGAACAGATGCCCAGGAGAAGCAACATGAAGAGCCACTACAGGGAATAGCGCATGCAGAGTGTCCCCTCTGTGAAGTCATGGCGCCACATTCAATCTCATTGACTTCTGAACAACCCCTACCTGCATGGAATATGGCTCCCCTCCTGGTGCCATTTTGTCCAGTCTTGGTCTTTTTTTCCTAGACCAGTTGGCATGACTCAAATCTACGCAAGGTATACAACTCTGGTTGAAAGTATACACAGAGGGTCCAGAGAGATGGCCCAATGGTTAAGAGTGTGTTCTGCTCTCATAGTGTGGTTTCTCGTACCCACGCCAGGCAGCTCACAATCTTATGGACCTCTCACTCCAAGGGATCTGACATGCATCCTCTGGCCTCTGCAGATACTTGCAATCAGATGCACATACCTACTATACACAGACACAGATGCATATGCATAACTAACAAAGAAAATAAGTCTCTCAGAATGTCTAAAATTACACCTGGACTATGTAAGTGCAGCAATAATATGGGGAGTCGTATGGGCCGTTTCCTTGCCTTAAATCCACAGCAGGCTGGAGGCTGACCACTGATATCAGGATGACAGGCATCTGTGTGCTTGCAGAAATGCTGGTGACTTAAGAAGTGCGAGCTTTAGGACGTAGTAAAGCTTGCCCAAGACTCACATATCCCAGGGCTTGCTTAGATTTCAAGTTTCAGGGCTTCTTTGGTTTAGCAGAACATTCTACGGGGAATGGAATGGTGAAGAGTTGTCCTGTCTGTCACTTGAGACTTCCCTACACCTGCTGTGTGTGTGTGTGTGTGTGTGTGTGTGTGTGTGTGTGTCCTGTTCACTGCAGGTGAAAGAGAGAGAGAGAGATCTAAGTATGGCTACTGTAGTGGGGAGAAGGAAACAGGAGTCATGAAAGATATGGGCAAAGGCTGATCTCAAGGGCAGTAAATATCCATGTAATCTGCCTACCATCTGCAGAGGCCTGAATAGCAGTCTATACAGACAGGGTTCTCCAGCATACCAACACGCAGGCAGCCTGTCTTTCTGTGGCAGACTCTAGGAGGCAACCCTTAGCTTAGGTGACTGTTAGAAATTTCAGTGCCTATATAGGCACCAGTCAAGCGCTTTGGGAGATCCTGTCCACCTGTTTCTTTCTCAAGGTCAAATACAGTGCTCCAGTCATCCTAACCATTGTAGTAGCAATCTCTGAGGTGTTTGACTCTACCCATAATCCTCCCTTTCATAAACACAAGCGTGCGTGCGTGCGCGCACACACACACACACACACACACACACACACACACACACACACTCCTCTCTCCATATTTCAATGAAATCATTCCATGTTAGCTGAATCATAAATATCTTGAAAGCTTGTCTGGTTCTTCTGAAATTAAAAAAAGTATTTTTGGACTACAAAACTAGTGGAGGATAATAAAAGAATAATACATAAGGAGAGCCTGGAGCATGAACATCTGCTGTGATGGTTAGTATTAACCACCGACCCGGCCGTATGTAGAGTCACCTGGGAGACGCAGCTCTGGACCTGTCTGTGAGGGACTTTCCGGTTGTGTCGAGTGAGGTGGCACAGCCTAACTGTGTGTGGCGCCATGCTGTGAGCTGTGGCTCGGGCTGAATAAGGAGAAGACCGTGGGATGAAGACCATTCGCTCGCTAGTCTCTGCTTCCCGACCATACGACAGGACCAGCTGCCTCACGGTCCTGCTGCCAAGCCTTCTACACCACCATGACCTAAGTTCTCCTAAACGGTGACCAAAATAAATTTTCCTCCTGGAAGTTGACTTTGACAGGTACCTTTTCCACAGCAGTTACAAAGGTAACAAATATATCTCGTTGAGGAAATATATTTTAGGAATCTCCCCGTAGAATAAAGACCATTGTCAGTAATATGTTATGTGACACACACAGTACAGTGCTTACAGTTTTGTGATGAATACATATATATGTGCACAGACACACACACATATAAGATCACTACATGGTAGTGTAGTGTGTGTGTGTGTGTGTGTGTGTGTGTGTGTGTGTGTGATGGTGTGGTGGTTTGAATGGGAATGTCCCCCACAGACTCATGCGCTTGAATGCTTGGCCATAGGGAGTGGCACTTAGGAAGTGTGGCCTTGCTGGCAGAGGTGTGTCACTGTGGAGGTGGGCTTTGAGCTCAAGCTACGCCCAGTGTAGCACACAGTCTCTCTTCTGTTGCCTGTGAATCAAAATGTAGAACTCTCAGCTCCTTCTCCAGCGTGTGCATGGATGCTACCATGTTTCCCACCATGATGATAACGGACTGAACCTCTGAATCTGTAAACCAGCCCCACCCAATTAAATGGGTGTCCTTTATAAGAGCTGCCTTGGTCATGGTGTCTCTTCACAGCAATAAAACCCTAACACAGATGGTCTTATATAGCTTAGGCTGGCCTTGAACTACTAATCTGCCTACCTCCGTTTCCAAAGTTCTGAGATGAAAAGTGTGTATTCCCTCACCTCCTATACAGTACTAAGAATGGAGTCCAGGGCTTGTATATACTAGGCTCACCTCCTCATTCTAGTTCTACATATTCCGAGGTTTTATTTCATATCAGGGCCACACTGTCATGAATGTGCTGATCTGGTTTCACACGCCACGTCACTGACACTGTTCAGTCTACACCTCTCTACGGCTTTCAGCGGAGAGGTTCGAATGCTCTGCCTCCATGACCGACAGACACCCCACAATGCCTTGAACAGACTACCGGGAAGATCACAGCTGGTAGAGAGGTGACCAGAACACCCAGAATGTAAGCATTTGGGCATCAAGCTTGTGTTATGAACAGCCATAGCAGGCAGGTATTGGCACTGTCTGGGATTACATCCTCCGTAATGGGAGATGCTCTAGTCTGCTCTTCTGCTTCTGGGATAAAACACTCCAGTCGAAAGTAATTTGGAGGAGTGAGGGGTATATTTTAGTCTACACTTCCAGGTCACAGCCCATCTCTGAGGGAAGTCGGGGCAGGAACTCAAGGCAGGAACCTGAAGCAGAAATGATGGAGGATACTGTGCTCTAGCTAGTTCTCTGGCCTATGCTCAGCTTTATTACTCATCCCAGGACCACCTACCTGGGAATGGTGCCAGGGTGCAATGGGAAAGGGCTGGTTACTCCCCACCAATTAGCAATCAGGACGATCTCCCTGACTACACATACTTAATCAAGACAGTTCAGACTCCCTCTTCCTAGGTGTGTCAAGTTGATGATAAAACCCAGCTAGTCCAGGAGAGCCCCTTCTGCTGGATCCTATCTGATTACTATGACCAATGAGGAGCGGTGGCCATCACAGGTGCCAAGGGGCTTCTCCAAATGAGTTAGCTCATTTGTGTTTCTCTCAGCGGAAAGTCATTACATAGACCCAAACTGTCATTAGTGAATTGAGGACTTGGGGAA
Organism: Apodemus agrarius; assembly: GCA_964023405.1. Taxonomy (NCBI): domain Eukaryota; kingdom Metazoa; phylum Chordata; class Mammalia; order Rodentia; family Muridae; genus Apodemus; species Apodemus agrarius. The sequence goes on from OZ030028.1 coordinate 21,882,836, forward strand.
AGGAGGGAGTCTGTAGCTCTAACCATCCTCCAGCTTGATGCTGTCCCCGTGTAGATGTAAATGATCTCCGAGCTGGACAGCATCCCATGGCAACCACAGTGTCCCCTACAGGATCAGAGCATGCTTTCTGGGTCTGAGACCAGCCTGCTTTACTTCAGGGCGAAGACTCAAAAGTGGTTTATCTTGTTTATTGCGGGGCATCTTAACTATTTATTTCTACGGAAATGAGTTTATCGCTATTTACAGCTTCCAACCAGTTCCTGATACTATCTCACTCACTTGTAAAAGTGCTCATTTAGAAGCTTGCTAGTAAGTCAAAAGAAATCCAAGGAGTGTCAGAGAAGCTGTCATTTCGGTTTCTCCTTTCAGAAGGAAAAACACAAAGCCTTGAGCTTGTAACTTGTGGATAAGCTGGGCTAGGATGGGCAGGCAGTGTGCTCTGTGTAACACTTCTAAGGAAGTCTCAGATGACAGCAGGACAAAACTTTCTGTCACTGCTGTGAAACCTCCAGCCCTGCGCTCACCCTATCTCGGCCACTGTCCAAGTTGGTGTGCTTTGCCTGGTCCCAGCTCGACACCCAAGACACCACCCAAGATATCTCACTCTGTGTATAGGTGTTAGCATCTATAGCCACATGGGTTGGGGAGATGGCTCAGATGGTGAAGTACTTGCCATGCAGGTGTGAGGGCCCAAGTTACATCCCAGAAACCAGTTAAAAAAAATACCTGGTAGAGTGCAGTGCATGTGTAACCCAAGGGTTAGGTAGGCAGAAGGATCCCTGGGACCTGCTTGACAGCCAGCCTAGCCAAAAGGGTGTGTTCCAGGGAGAGACCCCCTCCAAGAATAAGAAGAGATGCAGAACGTCTAAAGAAAAGACATAAGGCTTACTTCTGGCCTTTGCATGCAATATATATGTATGTATGTACATATGTATGTATGTATGTATGTATGTATATGTTTGTGTATATAGATGTGTGTGTGTGTGTGTGTGTGTGTGTGTGTGTGTGTGTATTTACTGGACCTGTACACATATATACAAGAACACATAGATATATGAGCAGTACTGTGTTCTTGTATATATGTGTACAGGTCCAGTAAATACACACACACACACACACACACACACAAAGACGAACACCCATTTTACTAGGCTCTCCCTCCAAATTGCATCTGACCAGTTTCTTTTCCACCTGAAATTAAAACACGGAACTTAATAAATCCCAAGCTGTCGTGGCGTGAATGAAACCCTAGAAATAAATCCAGCCTAATGACACAGCCATCCCAGAGACCTCAGTGGGAAACAAGATACTTTGTTTAATAATTATCAGCCTGCATTCAGGGCCTGTCTGCCAAAGCAGCGGTGTCAGAATGGCTCAGGGAAGAATTATTATTTTTTTTTCCCCTCCCTTTCCCCCAGATTCCGCCATGGGAAAAACTGGAGCCATCTGAAACCAGACTGGATGCTTTTGATTTACATTTCTGATATTAAACGCGGGATGGCTGTCTGCGTCACTGCTACGGGGCATTGCTTCGGTGGGAAGACACAGGGAGGTGGCAGGGATCCAGGTGACTAATGGAGGAGCTTATCTGGAGGAAAACAGCTTTTCACACCGAAACAAACAATGAACACCTCTCAGATAACAAATTCAATGGCGAAAATACAGCCCTGTAGGAGTCAAGTCCCCATAATTTAACGAAGGCTCTTGCAGCATTAGTGATTTACATTAATTTTTAAAATTAATTTTGTTTGGCCCTCGGGGGAAAATATTTTCTTTTCTTTTTCCCTTTTTGTGTCTGGTGTCCTGCAGCTCATTAAGAGTGCCTACTCCAGCTCCACAGTGCTGCCATTCAGGATGGTTCATTTGCTAGCCAGGGGCCATTTTTAAGAGCAGCAAGCTGGACACGTGTGTGTGTGTGTGTGTGTGTGTGTGTGTGTGTGTGTGTGTGAGTGTGTGTGTGTTGTTCCGGGGAGGGGGCAGCAAGCGTCACTGTGGCCTTCACAAAGGAAGGCTCTCTAGCCTGAAAGCTGTTCATCCAATCCTGGAAGCTTCCAGGACAGCATGGCTACATGTTCCAAGGAAGGTAATCACATGTGGGCCGCTCTGATTCATAATCTGGGATCAGAACACGCGCCCCCCCCTCCCCCCGAGTGCTGGACCACGAACCCAAAGGCCCTTAGGGTGACCTGGGTAGTTTCTGCAAAGATGTAAGGTCTCAGGCTTTTGCCTCACACCCAAGAATCGGTTCTGCTACCTTCCAATTGCTCCACCAAAGGGTTAACGACTGGCTAGCAAGAAAACAGGCCCCCTCTCCTTCTGCCTGGGGCAGGCAGGCCAGGGCATTCCCTGCTAATCACAGCAGTTGTGATTTCTGATTCCAATTGGCAGCACAGAGAATTGAACTACTGTCCCCTGAGAGGGGCCTGCTCCATGAGGCAGACCCGGGGCTTGTTAAGCTGCCTTTGCTGCGGCTCGATTATCAATTTTAAATTAATCTCCCTCGTCTCTTTAAAGTGGCTGCTAAAAATATAATCTCTGGGATATCTTACTGTTAAGATTTAACTAAAAGGAGAAAAAAATGGATAATAATTAAGTGCCTCCCTGCATCTAACCCTCTTCTTGGAAAAAAAAAAAAAACTTTTCCATGGACTTGAAGACCCAGGCAGAGAGAAGGGAAGGCAGTGTGCTGTCAGAGGGAGGCTGGTGTGCAGGTAACACACTGTCTCTAAATAAAACCTAAGTAGGCAGTATGCATCTGGACAAAAGGTTAAAGAGCTGGCCCTCCGCTGTTACTCCAACAAATACGGCTCTATTTTTAACCCAAAAAAGTTTAGGAGGGAAAGCCAGCAAAACTTGTCTAGACATACTTTAGCTAAGCCCACGGGGGAGTCATTACAGGCTCGCTTTATGGGGACATAATCGAGGTTATATATACAACTCTCTCTCTCTCTCTCTCTCTCTCTCTCTCTCTCTCTCTCTCTCTCTCTCTCTCTCTCTCAAAGGCAGCAATATGGCAGGGTAGCATGAACAAAGGTGAAAGGAATTCTTATTCACCAGAAATAGGTTCTCTGTGCAACCATCTTAGGCCCTTGCGGAAAGAAGGTCTAGGAGAGAGCAGACAGACTTTCTAGAGGCTGGGAAGGGCTGGGAAAGAAGCTCCCACGAAGCGCTAACCACGCCAGCCATTCCACCCACGGGCTGCAGCCTCCAGAAGCGAGAAGAGAGGCTTCTGAACTTCCCCATCCGCATGGGAGTTCCAGTGTACCCAGAGGGGAAAGCCTGGTGTTGTCTGTCTTTCCTCTCTCCATCTTCCTAAGTCTTCCTAAGTCTCTGGGCAACATGAGGCAGAGAGGACTGGGTAATTAAAGCAAGAAACCCTGAACCAGCACAAAGAGTTACTATGTGTGGTCACAGGACTGTAGAAGACGGGGTCCCCAAAGACCCAAGAGGAAAGGATCTGTAGGGCTAGGGCTGGGACATACACAGGAGCACACAGCATCTTACAGTCCTGCTGCCCTCTCATGCATGTGTGCATCTATAGTCACATCCCTTCCTACACACATGTATACACAAATCCCAGTAAACAATGCACTTCCACTCTCACGTGTGTACATACAACAGACTCATGCACGTATGACTGTGGAGGCATTGTGATTGTCTTACTACGCGTTATGGTAGGACTAGGGAGAGGAAGGAGAGGAATCAACACAGGTTTGTAAAAGGTTGCTGGAGGAGCAAGACAACTCCGTGCTTAAAGATCCTTTCTGAGAAGCCTGGTGACCTGTGTCCAATCCCCAGGGCCCACACAATCTAGAAAGAGAACCAATTCTTGAAAACTGCCCTCTGACCGCCATACAAGTACCGTGGTATGTTCACAGCACTACTAACACATTTCGACACTCTACAAATTCCTTTTCTAAGACCAAATAATCAACCTATCACCTCAACCAACAACAGTTATCTGACCTTGGAGGGGGATATATTTAACATCTCCAGCTAAAAATACAAAAGTAGGCAAGGTCAGAAATATCTCTAAAATTCCGATTTCATTTTTGGAGGGTTATTTTTTTTTCTTTTGCTATACACAGACACAGGCCAGAGGAATAAACAACGTTACAAAGCTGACTTGTATATACTTATCGTCCAGTAGCCCCTGGTGGTTCAGTTTTGCTTTGTTATATATTCTACTTGAAGATATGAAGATGTGCTGTAAGCTCACAAAAACATACACAAATACATAACAATACAGGTCTATTAGTCACAAGGCAAAAATAAGCAACAAACAGACCACTCTGGGGCCGGCACAATGGAAGACCCATTTGTCTTCCTGTTGGCCTTCAAGGTGTACGGTGTTCCTTTCTTCTCAAGAAGGACTCTATTTTGTAATTAGACAATAACCAGACTTCCCCACGTACATAAGCAGTTCTACAAGGAGGCTGTTGAGTTCCCTGTACATGCAAGCTGGGGGCATTGGGGCCTGCATGGACTGAGAGCCTCCAAATGGAGAGTTCCATGTGGATCCCACATTCCCCCTGAAGAATCCTACCCTCAAGAAAGTGCCAGGACTAGGGAAGTGGCTCAGTCCCTAATGCGTTTGCCCTGTTGTCTTTGACACAAGCATGAAGACCTGGGTTCAATCCCTGGAACTCACGCAAAATAAGTTGGGCAAGGTGGGGTATGCTTAATATTCCTAGCCCCAGGAAGGCTAAGACAGCCTATCTGATGAGTCTCGGTCCAGTGAGAGGGCCTGTCTCAAAACAAGATGAGGGACTGGAAAAAAATGGGTCAATGGGTGAAGGAGCTTTGCTGCCTGGCCCGGTGACTTGAGTTCCATTGCTGGGACCGGCATGGTGAAACTGGCTCCTCCTGCAAGCTGTGCTCTGACCTCCCCGAGTGCAGTCTGGAGCTCGTGAGCACATACATCCCACCAATCAAATAAGCAAACACACACTAGAAATGAACAAATAAACAGAAAGCCCCCAAACATAGATGGTACCTGAGGAATGACAAAAGAATCTGGCGTCTGGCCTCCGGTTACTGTGCACACACAAGCCCATGTGCGCCTGCAGACATGCAAACGTGACAAAAGGAAGTTTGATCCCCTTTCCTGTTAGAGGTTGATGGCTTTCTAAGCTCCTTCCTGTATCCTTTTGACCTTCCTTCCTTCCCAAAGAGCTAACAGGAAATACAGAACCCGGCATGGGGGCCTTGACACACCGGCCTGGAATGCGGAGGATTCGGAATACTCACACCTACTTCATCTCCAGGCAGACGGGACTTCGGCACAGTATCTAGGTGAAAGTTAACAGGAAGCCAGGCTGACCTCCGGCCCCAACGATCCTGTGCTGGGGGGGGTGGTTATAAGAGTACAAAATGTCAACTATGAAGTCAGGGAACTGATTTCAGGCAACAACCGGCCTCTAAACAGTGGAAATTGCTGGAGCCAGGGAGATGACAGTGTCTTAGTTAGGGTTTCTGTTGCTGTGCTGAAACACCATGACCAAAGCAACTCGGGGAGGAAAGGGTTTATTTGGCTTACACTTCTATATCACTGTTCATCATCAAAGGAAGTCAGGACAGGAACTCAAAAACAGGGCAGGAACCTGGAGGCAGGAGCCATGGAGGGATGCTGCTTACTGACTTGCTCCCACTGGCTTGCTCGGCTGGCTTTCTAATAGAACCCAGGACCACCAGTCTAGAGATGGCACCACCCACAGTGGGCTGGGACCTCCTCCACTGATCACTGATTAAGAGAATGCCCTACAGGCTTGCCTACAACCCAATCCTACAGAGGCATTTTCTTAATTGAGGTTCCCTCCTCTCAGATGACTTTAACTTGTGTCAATTGACCTAAAACTACCCTGTACAACCTAGCACTTAGGAAAGTGCCTTCTGAGAAACGATTTGGAGCTGAGTGTTAATTCCCATCACCTACATAAGAGATTTGAAACTGGTGAAATATTCTGTAATCCCAGCTCTAGGGAAGTGGACGGGGCGGGGGGTGGGGGGGGATTCCTAGGTCTTGCCGGCCAGATGGTTTACCCTCCATCTACAAGCTACAGATTCAGTGAGAGACTCTGTCTCGAAAATTAAGATAGAGAGTGAGAATGAGGAAGATACCTGAGGTCAGCTTCAGATATACAGACACATGCACACACACACACACACACACACACACACACACACGCACATTTAAGGCTCATTATTTTATTATTTTTTTAGAGAAAGGAGTTCACCAAGGTAGAACTAAGTATTTTTGAAGGTGATTTATTGTTCATCCCTGGTCTAGTTTCATCTCTGTTGTAGTGATTAAATACCCTGAGATAAAAGCAATCTTGGGAGAAGGGGGTTTAGTTGGTTCATAGTTTCAGATTCTAGTCCATCTTTGTGGGGAAGGCCTGGTAGGGGCCTGAAGCAGCTGGTCACATCTCATGCATAGTCGGGAACAGAGATATGTACAGGAATGCTCACCTGACTGCATGTTCTTAGCTCCATCCCTCCAGTCCTATATAGCTCAGCACCCTCTTGCCCAGCAAATGTCCCGACCACTGTAGACTGGGTCCTCCTCTATCAATTAATGTAATTAAGACAATCTTCCCTGTCCTCAAACATGCTCCCAGGCTAAGCCAATGTAGACAGTTTCTCATTGAGACTCTCTTCCCAGCTGGTTCTAGGCTGCATCAAGTTGGCAATTAGAGCTAACCGTCACAGTGCCCACGCGGCTCAGGATGACAAGTTGTCACGGGTGTCCATACGCCGATCTGGAAGCTAGCTGAGAGACGGGGGCCTGCTGACCTAATCAGCTTCACAGCAGCTGCCTTTTCCAAGTGGCTGGGCATCCTCTGTCCTCTTTCTGGGTTGACTGTGAATCTTGTGTGAAGAGGAAAGGAACGGTGGCTGCGGGCAGGTTCTCCCCTTGTTGCCACTCCAGGCAATCTCTCAACTAAATGGGTCCCCCCTCCCCCCAAAAAAACATCACCTTTCCTCAAGGGCCTGATAAATGTGAAACTAAATTAGAGGAATGGCAATCGACTCGCTCAGCCTGGATGGAGGGCGCTACAAAATGGATTCTGTCACACGTAACATTTCAACCCTATTCAGGAAGAACCCATCTACCGACCTGGGGAGGAGAACTAGAAGCCAGTGGTTTATTAATTGTACCCACCCCCAACCCCCACCTCTGCTTGGGCAAGGTAGGCTTAAGAGTCACATGTCAACACTTAAGATGTAACAGGGCGTTTCCTCAGCAAATATGGAACAAGACTGCTAACCTGGGCTACTGAGATGGCTCAGTGGGCAAAGGCTATCAAACCTGAGAAGCTGAGTTGTATCCCTTAGACCCAGATAATAGAGTATGAGAACTAAACCCAGCCAGGTATCCACACGTGTGTAAGGAAATGCATGCCATACACGGTTCATAGGTGTAACATGTTTAAGTGATCACTAACCCGATTTCTGAGGAATCAAAACAAGGAAGGAGAAAATAGAAGAGCACAAGCTTTATTAACACGCTAATATCTTGGGGAGACAAGTCCTCTATCTTAAGGAAAAACAACATCCAAACCAAGTAACAGTTAAGAGCCACCAGTCAGTAATTCCAGCACTTGGAAGGCAGAGGCAGGCTGATTTCTTCAGTTCAAGGCCAGTCTGGTCCGCAGAGTGAGTTCCAGGGCAGCCAAAATTATACAGAAAGGCCCTCTCAAAAATCAAACCAACCAACCAATCAACAAACCAATTAACCAAAACAAACAAACAAACAAACAAACAACAAAACAAACTAAAAGCCGAAAGAACCGCCCATCAAAATTCATCCTGATCATCCTTCTAAAGGTTTCATATCTGCTACATTGAAAAGTTGCTAACTAACTTGACCTTGACTTTTTCTTTTTTTTCCTTTCTTTCTTTCTTTCTTTCTTTTTTTTTTTTTTTTTTTTTTTGGTTTTTCGAGAGAGGGTTTCTCTGTGTAGCCCTGGCCGTCTTGGAACTCACTCTGCAGACCAGGCTAGCCTCGAACTCAGAAATCTGCCTGCCTCTGCCTCCCAAGTGCTGGGATTAAAGGCGTGTGCCATCACCGGCCTGCCTAACTTGACATTTCTAAAGACCCACCCTTCTTTCTTTCCTTCCCTCCTTCCTTCCCTCCCCACTTCCAAAAGGGTCTCATTTAGCCAAGGCTAACCCTGAATTTGCTATATAGTTGAACATGACCTTGGCTCCTGATAGTTCTGACTTTATTTCAGAAGTGCTGTTATCGCAGGTGTGAGCTACCATATCTAGCAGTTCTGTTTTGTGTTGTGTTTAGAAAAGAGTATGGTAGCCTTACCCTGGCTGGTTTGGTCATGGTATGAACAACAGAAATTCCCAAAAAGGAGAATGAACTTAGTGATGTCTCAGGCAATTAGAGATCAAGAATGGCTCAATATCACAAAGACAACATGAATAGGTCTGCAAGGGAGAAGGCCTTGTTTCTTGGCAATATGAAAAACTGGAAAAAGGATCTGAGTTTTAATTTTATAATGAACTCAAGGGTAAGTCTAGATTGTAGTTTACAATCCCAGAGATTTAGTTAACTTTCATATTTGGAAAAAAAAATCCTAATTACTTCCATAAGATGAAATTCAAATAAGCCCTGGACTCTGAATAAGAATACTTATAGACACTGCCTTCTCTAGTTAAAGAAGCTTCACTGGCCAAGAAGAAGAAATGAGGGGTGGAGATGTTCACTGTGTGCAATTCCTCTTTCATGCCAAGCCCACAGCAGACATCATTAATCAATCCAGACTTATTCCTTCTCACCCTAGGATCAATGTAGGCATCTGCATAATTGATCAGCGACAGCTTGACCTCTCAAAGCTAATTGCTGTCTTCAATAGAGATAACTTTAAGATCCTTTTTGTTTTGTTTTGTTCTGATATTCTAGGATATCATGTTGTAAATTGTTTCTAAGTCCTACAAGGGAGTGGGGTTATTGAGGGCCATATATATGAGCAAAAATATTTTATTAGCTTGCCATAGAAGGGAAAAAGTACAAATCATGACTTAGGAAGCTTTTTTTCCCCCCATGGCTTTAATGATTGGAGGAAGGAAAAACAAGAGTACTAGTGTTTTATAGTTCCCAAAGCCAAAAGCACAGACTCCTAAATTTAGTAACATAGCCACGACTGTGCATGGTTAATCAACCTTGATTCTTAGCTTAAAGTTCCAACATCAATTGTGTGAGTTTTTGTTGTTGTTAATTTGTTTTGTTTTTTAATTTTTGAGACGTGGGTTCATGTTAGGCTGGCTTCACACATGCTATACAGCTAAGGATAACCTTGAACTTCTGATCTTGTAGTTTCTACCCTCTCGGTGCTGGGAATATAGGTGGTGCCCCATCACGTACCATTTATGCAGTGCTGGGGAAGGAAAACCCCATCTACCAACTGAGAGCTACATTCCCAGCTTCTCAATTTATTAATGTAGCAAGAGATGCTATTGTGTATCATTTACTATCCTAGACCAAGAAGGATTTACAATAGCTTTAAAAGGAACTGGAGGAGCCAGGTGTCATGGTATAAATATGCAATCCTGGCATCTGGGAGATGGAGACAGAGGGAGCAGGGGTTCCAGGCCTTGGCAACATAGTGAGTTTTATAGTTATGGGTTGTGCTGGATAGTTTTATGTCAACTCAACACAGGCTGAAGTTACTTGAAAGGATCGAACCTCAACTAAGAAAATGCATCTAAACGACCAGGCTGTAGGGTGGCCTATAAGGCATTATCTTAATTGGTGATTGATGGGAGAGGATGGGAGGAGCCCCACCCATTGTGAGTGGTACCATCCGGCAAGCAGTACCTTCATGGCCTCTGCATCAGCTTCTATCTCCAGGATCCTACCCTTTCTGCGTTTGATAATTAATTGTTATATTGTGATGGTTTGTATATGCTTAGGCCAGGAAGAAGCACTATTAGGAGGTGTGGCCTTGTTGGAGTAGGTGTGTCACTGTGGGTGTGGGCTTTAATACCCTAGTCACAGCTACCTGGAAGCCAGTATTCTTCTAGCAGCCTTTGGATAAAGATACAGAACTCTCAGCTCCTCCTGCACCATTCCTGCCTGGATGCCACCACGCTCCTGCCTTGATGATAATGGACTGAACCTCTGAACCTGTAAGCCAGCCCCAAATAAATATGTCCTTTATAAGACTTGTATTGGTCATGGTATCTGTTCACAGCGGTCAAACCCTAACTAAGGCATACATGGAACTGTGAGCAAAACAAACAAACAACAAACAAACAAACAAACAAACAAACACCCTTTCTTTCCCAAGTTGTTTTTGGTCATGGTGTTGATCACAGCAATAATAACTAACTTGCACATTAATTATGAGCTGGGGCGTAGCTCAGCAGTACAGAGTATGCTTAGCATTCTCGAGGGTCTGGGTTTGATCTTCAGTAATAAAAAAAAATGGTGTAGAAGAGAGACAAAAAGAAATATGGTAGGAATGCATCATGGTAGGAATGCATGCATGAGAGTGCTCTTCAGGTACTTGACTACTCATGTAAAAGGAGAGTTACAAAGCTTCTACAGAAGCTGGGGCACCACCTAGGCTGCTTTTCTCATTACTTCAACATACAAGACAAACTGTTGTCAGGAGAGAGGGGGTCTATCCTATTACCACTGTGGTGGAGCCATGGCGGCATGAAGGTGAGGCGGTTGGTCACATCGCATCTACTGTCAGGAAGATGCGATTCATGTTTTCCTTTTTATTCAATCCAGGACCCCCACTCCACAGAATGGTGATGTCCAAATTCAGGATGGATCTCCCCACAGCAACAAACCCAGCCTAGAAACAGGCATGCCCAGGGGCTTGTCTCCTAGGAGATTCTAGATCCTGTGGAGTTGACAGTCAATAGGAACCATCTCAGACACCCCACAGATTGTACCATTCACAGGGGACCCAAGACTATGGAAAACCACCTGCTCAAATTATCCCTGACCGACAACCAGAATATTACACCATCTGAGGGTCCACGGAGAGAGAAAACAACACACAATGCACCATTTTTCTCCTTATTTGTTTGGAAGACCGTAGTGACTCTTTTTCTTCTGAACTTGGTGAGTGTGTTCCTGCAGGGAACACAGCATCATTCAACAGCAGAATCCGGGGAAGGTCACTCTCTCATCCTCTGCTGGTTGGGCGCACACAGGGATTAAGTATAACATTCCCTGAACTGCCCGAAAGGCCTGTGAAATATTAGTACGTGTTCTAGGGTCAGATCTGTTTGCCAAACACAGCATTACTGTGGCTACCTCTGCTTCCTATGCTGCCAAGCCCCACCTAATACATTTGGTTTTATTTGATCTGGTCTCCGGTTGTCCTAAGAAACGGACACACTTGGCTTGGCGCTGTGGGAATGGCTCGGCGGGCAAGGTTACTAGTTAGTTGATGTTAAAAGCTGGGCGTGGCGGTCCACATCTGTATTCCTGGTGCTGCTATAGCAAGAAGAGAGGAAGAGGACGGGTGAGTCACTGAAAAGCTCCAAGGTCAGCCAGTTTGGAGCAGTCACTGCAGTGACAGAACAGTAAAAGAGACCCTGCTGCAAGGCAGAATGACAGAACAGACACCTGAAAGTTGTCCTCTGATATCATCATCCACATAGCAGTACAGATGTATGTACCCATGCTCATATACATATCACACCAACACACATACACACACACCAGAAAGGAAAGAAAATTAGACAAAAGGACAAAGAAATGAATACAGGCCTAGACTTTCCCTTGGAAACCTGAGAGTACAATTAGGAATCTGGATTTCAAAACACTTAGCTTAGAAACTCAATGAGCCAGAGTCTTCTGAATGGAGACCAGCCACCGACTTGGCCAGTAACTGGGAAGGCCTGTGTTTCCTTTAAAGGAATCACTAGTCCCTAGTTTGACATTTGAAAAATAAAATATCAGGGGTTGGGGAGATGTCTCAGTCTGTAAAGTGCTTGCTTTGAAGTCATGAAGACCTGTGTTCAATACCCATAATGCATTTCCAAAAAAAAAAAAAACCAGCTGAGCACTGGCTCAGAGACAGCTTGGTGGGTAAGAGCCTTCCTGTACAAGCCTAATGACCTCAAGACATGCCGTGCAGTACCCCTGTATGTATACAAACACACACACACACACACACACACACACACACTGAAATAATAAATAATCATAAACCTGGTGTGCTATAAAATTTCTACAATCCCAGTGGTGCCAGGGAGGTGGAGTCAGCTTGATCCCTGGAGCTCACTGACCAGCCAGACTAGCCTAATTGGTGATTTCCAAACCAATGGGTAACGCTTTCTCTAGCAGGGCAGCTAGGTGGATAGCCCCTACGAAAGGCCAACCAAGGTGTCCAAAGTACATATGTGCACACACACGTCCAAACCAAAGGTATGCACCCCACCTAATGTGGGGTGCAGCAGACTACTCTGCAAGGCCGGCAGGCTGGTACGCTTGCAGGTCCGGGAACAGACTCACAGTGCACTACAGTGAGTTATTTCCGAGGTTTCCATGATGTGCTCCTAATGGGTATAAGGATGTGCTGACTTCCAAAGTGGGACTGACAGGCCCGCAGTCAGCTGTCATCTCCATCACAGACTTAATAGCTTTGCCAGGCATCCTCCCAGCAAAGGAAGAGAAGAAAGGTCTTGCTAGGTGACAGCATTCAAAAAGAATGTGTGTGAATGCCATTATGGTATTGAAGCGTCAGGTGCCAGCAAGAAGGACCCTGATCAGACAGACAAGCAACTGGGCTGCATACTTGAAGGTTATTTGAAGCCTGTCACTTCTATTAGCCAGTTAACCACTGGTGGAATCACTCACTAATTGGCCTTCTTCGTACCAAGGTGGGGCTGAGGTGGGGAAGGTGGAGAGGCCTAGACCTGGCACTCACGGTGCCTACCCTATTAGCAACTCATGATGGCTGGCAGGAGGAGGGGGCCAACATGCGGGCAGGGTTACCCCATGCGCCTGCTCATTAGCGGCTGGCACTAAAGCAGAGAAGCTAGTGGACACTGGCACAAGGCTAGCTTTCTGTTCTCGGAGAAGGCCAAAAATAATCTCAGTAGATTTAATTAAAACTGCAGTGAACAGATGGGGAAGATGGAAAAGAATTCCGACTGGAGACCGCTCATCTGTCTAGGTCTAGGCGAGCGTTTTAATGAAGCCCTCCTCTGTCTGCAGGGGCCCGGGACTGACACATCCCTTTCTGGTTATGCAACCGAGTGGAACGATTACCTAGCAACTCTGCTTAAAGAGCCAGGGGCCTCTTTCCCAAAGAAAAGTGTGGCTCGGCTCAATGTATCTACCACTGCGGTGAAAGGCCAGCAGGCAAGAGGAGGAGGACCTTGTTCTAACGTGAAGACGGGCAGTCAGGAGGTGTTCGACACGGGGCTGTGGGTGGGGGCGGCAGGGGGAAGAGGGGCTGAAGGGAATCTAAGAACAGAATTGAGATTTAAATCTTGAGGTCCAGCTGAAACAAAGACGCTCTGTCCAGACCAGGCCAGTGGTCTGTCACAGTCAGGGCTCCTTTCATGGTGTGTTGGGCTGCAGAGAGCTACTGGGGATGGCAGGAAACTCCCCAGCTCGCCACGGATATTATGGCCCGGCACATCATGCCTGTGTTCTTTACGGACTGACTGATTTCCATGGCAAAGTCCCAACCAAGTTCTGGGGCCGAGAGCAAAAGAAGAGTTCAGAAGTTGCTTGTACGGTGTAGACCAACAGCCAGAAGAGGCCAAGTTGGCTGTGAGTAAGTTTGGCCCAGAGGAGTGGGTTTAAAGGCTGAGTGGATTTGCTGTCGTCCAGACCAATGGATGCGCCGGGTGGTGGTGGCGCATGCCTGTAATCCCAGCACTTGGGAGGCAGAGGAAGGCGGATTTCTGAGTTCGAGGCCAGCCTGCTCTACAGAGTGAGTTCCAGGACAGCCAGAGCTACACAGAGAAACCCTGTCTCGAAAAACCAAAACCAAAACCAAAACAAAACAAAACAAAAAAACAAAAAAAACAAAAAAAAAACCAAAAACCAAAACCAAAACCAAAACCAAAACCAAAAACAGACCAATGGGTGCTTAGACCAAGTCCCAGAGTAGGAGCTGCAATGGATACTACTCAAAGAATCCTGACCATTAGGAGGCAGTTTGGATGTTCTCTAAGTACTCTACTACAATAAATAAATAAATAGATAAATAAATAAATAAATAACAAAAAATAAATAAAAAATCTTTTTGAGATGTTAGTAGAGATTGGTATTGGTTACTTCCTTTCAACATCAAAAAATTAAATTATTTTTGAATAGTTTTAATATGTGCATATGCAACAAGAGAGAGAAAGAGAGACAGAGAGGGAGAGAGAGAGGGGGGGGAGGGAGAATGTGTAGGGGAGGTCAAAGGGCAACTTGAGAATTGGTCCCCCTCGTTCCCCGCTGTGGGTTCCGGGGATCACAGTCATCAGGTTTGACAGCTGATGCCTTTATTTGATAAGTCATCTTGATGACTCATTAATTAATCAGCTATTTATGTGTGTATGAGAGCAGGAGAGTGCCTGTGTCGTGTGTGCGCTGGTACGTGCGTATGCTTGTGCGGCTGCACACTGCTGTGCATGTGCACGGAATCTAGAAGTGGACATGGTGTGTTCTGCTCCGTCACCTATTTTGTTCCCTTGAGCTGCGGACGCTCATGAGGACTACAGCAAGGCTACTTCCAGCAGGCCTTGGTGATCCTTCTGTGTCCATGCCCCGCGGCACTGGCGTTCCGGGTGCTGGGGATTTGAACCAGGCCCTCAGGTTCGCGCAGCAAGCACTCCTTGACCACGGAGCCATCTCCCCATCCCATCGACATGACTTTGTGTTAGTTAGTACTGCAGATGTGGCTCGCTTGTTAGAATGTTTTCCTAGCATGAATGAAACCCTGAGTTTGATCCTCGACACCCTGGAATGGGAACATCTGCCTATAATCCTAGCACTTGGAAGGCATTGGCAGAAAGATTGAAAGTTCAAGGTCACAGTGAGTTTGAGGCCAGTTGTGTCTACATGAACTACATCACACACACACACACACACACACACACACACACACACATACACACACACCACATGGGGGGGGGAGACATCATACATTCAACCCATATTTATAAATATAGGTGACGCCAACCTTTTAGGAATGTTAGATGGTCAGATATCAGACATTTCCAAATAGCCATGGATACAGGAGGGCAGATTTGAACTTGTCATCTTATCTCTGAAGCGCCATTAGAAGAAAATACAAGATGTCATACAGAGCCACCACTTCTCCAGACCTCCTAGCTCCAAACCAAGCACTCCCCCACCCAACACTAACCTTTTAAGGGAACTAGGCTAACTCCGTGCCCATCCACCCAAATGTTCAAGGAGACACCAAAAGATGTTTACCGAGTGCACAGTCTCCAAAGGTACTGAATTGTGTCATTTGGTGGAAAAAAAAAAAAAAAAACCAACCAAGTTTCCCTTGAAACTAGTTATGCAACGGTGTTTAAAAAAAAAAAAAAAGAAAGAAAGAAAGAGAAAGAAAAAAGCTTTTTGCTCAGCTAACTTTCCTACTATATTAATCTCATTATCCTTTGAACCGTTTAACTGGCAGTGCCAAATGCAATTTGTATTCTGCGGCAGAGCGAATGCTCTAAAATGATTATCCCAATATGAACCGTGGCAAGGCTCGATATTGTTGGGTCTGAAAGGCCTCCTAACCACTGAATACTGTTCCCATATGCCTTCTGAGTTTCATGACACAGTGTTGCGTCTGCTTTTGCAAGGGATAAATTAAGCGTGTGAAAGTCTTAGCAAAGCCCTCATTTTCCAGTTAATCAAATCTCCCCTAATCAAATTAGCACACATAATTCCTCTGGATGTGTAGCACAAAAACTGCATTATCCCCCTTCCTCAGAGTTGAAAGCAGAGGACGCAGCATGGAGTCTTTCTCCTTTGCTTGAGTGGCCCTAAATAGAGGAGTTCTTCAGAAGGCCGGGTCGAGGTAAACTTTGGCAGCAATGGCGTTCCCAGCTCATTAAATCCGCTGCGTCTGTGACCACCTCCGGGGACCACTGAAGCATTCCGTAATGAGATACTTGTTTAATTTTCCTTCAAAGGCCGGACATCTGTGACAACCCTTCCTCCATTCCAACCCCACACAGGCAAATGTATCAATAGGCCTAAGGCCTCTATCCAGTTTGATGGAGTGTTTTCCATTGAATAAACCAGATAATAAATTTTGAAGAGGAAGGAACAATTGCCATTAGCTCTCGTTCTCTCCGAAGAGTCCAAGTCCATCATGAAAATTCAATAGTGGCTAAGCTAAATGGATAGATGTTCACAGTCAACCTTTTTTAATTGATTTCCCTTCATGAAATGATCTAGTCTCTGAAGCTAGCCGTCCCAGAGCCCCTCTTTAACCTTTCTTTTCATTCCAAATACATTTAGAAGCCCTGAACAAAAAGGAATAGCTAAAATATTAATCTCCCTTGAGAGCCAAGGCCTGCAACAGACCAGATTTTCAGATCAATCCCCAACAGTGTTCATGGACCACAAAAGAACGAAATCTACTCTTAGCTCTATTCAGTGTGGCACCGAGGCTGACCTTTACTGAAAACCAACCACATCCTGACACTGGAAGAGAGTAGAAAGCCTTTCTTACATAATAGGGATTCGTCCATGATATTGTTAGCTCTCGGCCCTGGAGTCGCTTCTGCATACGCCATAATGAGGCTTGCAATGCACAGGATGAGAGCCGTCTCAACGATATTTTCGCTTTAATACTTTATTATGTCTAGGAATATGTTTTAAGCAATATTTCATGTCCCATCCAGCCCCCTCCCCCACTTTCCTGCTTCCTCACTCCAGCCCCCTCCCATCGTCCCTCAGCCCTGCCTTTTTCTAGACTTGGTTGGCCAGGACCCTTCAAAAAGCACATGGAACGTGCTATTGTAATTCTCCCCATCAGGACGACATGTGAAGAATTCCTTAGAACTATTTTCCCCTCCACAAAGGTGACCCTGCCGTTCTCATACTAAAACTCCAGTGTGCACCCCTCCCCCTCCGTGTATCAGCCCTGGATCACAGGCCTGGCATCAACCCAAGCTAGTGAGCGTATCACAGGAGTGTCTAAGCCCTCTGTGTTCCCTCTGGGCTCTCAGAGGCAGGCCAAATAACTCCAGGGAGTCCAGAACTCATAACAAGAGAAAATTCGCCTCCCCCACACCTGCCTTCTCCCCAAATCAGCTCTAATTTTGACAAACACGGAAGGTGCTTTATACAGGGCACTGGAATAAATGAAACAGGCAAGTCTCCCCATGGAACCCCAAAGTCACTCTGTATCAGACTCAGTTCATTAGCTTCTCTCTCAGTCCTTAACAGGTCAGGTCCCCCCTAAATCCCACCTCTCTACACTATGCTCTGCTCTCTGCAAGGCACGGAGGGGAGGGAGGAGACTCTGCAAGCTGCTACTCCACCCCCACCCCCAGCGTGCGGGGCGACTGCCCTGTGAGCTGGGAGCAGAGGCCTGTGCAGTTTCCAGGGCTGACACCTCCTCCCCTCACGAGCCACACTCACCCCACAGCAGCTGGCCGGAGAATTCCCCAAGGCTCTGCTACAGAAGCTGAGAAGTGGAAGCCCAATTTCCACGTGGATTCCCTGAGCAGGAAGCTGTGAATGTGTGAGTCGCCTTCCCTGGGCCAAGGTCTGTTTATATAGCCCCTTATTTACTGGAGCAGTAAGTCAGGGAATCATGGGGGTTGCACAAACTCCCTGCCACAGACTAGGCGGCCGTGGAGCACACAGAGGGACACTCACGGGGTTCCAGCTCTCTGCCAGGAACCACGGGAGGCTCTTGCCTTCAGTTCTCCTTTCATGTCCTCACCAGACGCCAAAGCTGATACTCATCTGCATGTCTCAACACACGAGGAAATGAACTCTGCGAGAGGAATCTGCACAGAGGTAATTCTTCCAGTGTGTCTACAAACTCAAGTTCATTTGTGATTACTCCTAAACCCTTTAATCTACATTTCCTTTCTAGCTCAAAGAGTTTGAATCAGCCCCGATACCATCCATCATCAAACAGTTGGCTCTTCTGCACGCTCTCGTCCTCCAAGTATGTATTGAACACTTGTATGTTTGCGCTGAGATTTGTCACTTTAAAGAATCTACAGGGTGGGAGGAGAGCTAAACAGTCAAGAAAGCTTGATATCTCCACGAGTTCTCAGCAAGTACGGTCATGGGGCCTCACGGAGCTGTGAGGGATAAGGCACAAGGTAGGACCTCACAGGCAGGAGACTGGGACAGACACTGTCAAAGGTCTGGAGTACTTGCTTTTAGGTCATCAAGAAAGAAAGTGGGGCTGGTATGGCTCAGTGGTAGAGCCCCTGCCTGGAGTCCCCCAGGGAGGGGCTGGGGGCGTGGCTCGGTGGTAGAGCACCTGCCTAGAATCCCCCAGTGAGGGGCTAGGGGCGTGGCTCAGCAATAGAGCACCTGCCTAGAATCCCCCAGTGAGGGACTGGGGGCGTGGCTCGGTGGTAGAGCCTGCCTAGAATCCCCCAGTGAGGGGCTGGGGGCGTGGCTCAGCGGTAGAGCCCCTGCCTAGAATCCCCCAGTGAAGGGCTGGGGGCGTGGCTCAGTGGTAGAGACCCTGCCTAGAGTCCCCCAGGGAGGGGCTGGGGGCGTGGTCCTGTAGTGGACAGTCTATGTGGAATTTTCCAGCGAGGAGCTGGGAGTGCGATTCGGTGACGGTGCTGGCTGAACATACACCAAGTCCTGGGTTTCAATCTCAGACTAGGGGTGGGAGGAGCAGACAGCGAAGGAGCCAACACAGGAAGGCAGTAAGAGAGACTCCAACAAACAGGCCGCGGAAGGCGGGGTTCTCCCCCTCCTAACACTGCCACCTTTTCATATAGTCCCCTCGTGCTGCAGTAACTCCCAACCATAACATTATTTCTACTGCTACTTCATAACTGTAATTTGGCTACTGTTAGGACTCATAATATGAATATCTGATATGCATGCTATCAGATATGCCACCTCTGGGGGGGGGGTGGCTCAAACTCCGAAGGGGTCACGACCCACAGGTTGAGAACCCGTGGAGTGAAGACAGAGTGGATGTCATGGAGTGGATACATAGTAAGTTTGAGTTGTATGTTCTGAAATCCCATGTCAATACATATACATACATACATACATACATATAAACATACATACGTATACATACATACTGTTTACAGAGGAAAGGCATAAGGATATAAGATAAACAAAGAGGAAACACAGGGTGCGCATACAAGTGGGTGACGGGAAGGAGGTAGCCTCGAAGTTGAAGGGGTTTGAGGAGGAACTTGAGGTAGAGACAAAGAGAAGGGTGGTCACATGGTGAGGTGGAATTTGAGATCTTACAGATCGAGACTTTTGAACTTGTCTTCCCATCTCCTGAGTCCTGGGATTACAGTCAGATGGGACTATGCCCAGGATGGCTGACGCCCTTGAGTAAAGTAAAGAGAGGTAAGTCTTTTTTTTTTTTTTTTTTGGTTTTTTTTTGAAACAGGGTTTCTCTGTATAGCCCTGGCAGTCCTGGAACTCACTCTGTAGACCAGGCTGGCCTCAAACTCAGAAATCTGCCTGCCTCTGCCTCCCAGAGTGCTGGGATTACAGGCGTGCGCCACCACCGCCCAGCTGAGAGGTAAGTCTTGATATGAAAGCTGATACCAGAACAGACAGTGTCACTGGACATGAAGACGTCAATCACTTGTATCATGAGGGCTCTCGGAGGATGAAGGACACAGATCCAGTTTGGTACACTAAGCAATGCTTCACCTGAACAGAAGGTGCTGGGGACATCGAGTAGGGCTGATTAAAAAACTAGCTGGATGGTACTATCTGTTAACAAAGACAAGCCCCTTCCTGGAGTCTAGACACACCCAGGTCACACCTACCTGGCCCACTCTTATGGCCAGTGTGCTGACGAGGCTACGCTTTGTTCTAGGGGTCCCGGGGCTGAGATCTCCCAGCACGTTCTGATACGTGAGGACTGTGCATGGTCTGGGGCTTGCGGAGTTTTGAATGCTAACTGTTCTCCGCAGGCTCCGGTGTTGGATACTTGTTCTCCAGGATGGGGGTATCATCTGTGAAGGTTGTCGGCCCTTTTTCAGGTGGAGCCTTGTTGGAAGGAAGAACTGAGATGCTGGGAGGGTGGGCTTTGCGATTTATAACCTGGCCCCGTGTCCTGGCACCTCCCTGCATCCTGAGAGCAGAGGTGACATGACTAGGGGCCTCCCATTCCTGATGGGCTGTATTCCCTTAAACTATGACCCCTGCCCCCCAAAACCCTTTCTTTTCTTAAGTTGCTTGTTTTCAGGTATTTCGTAACAGCAAAGCTTACATAGTCCTTAACTTCCTCCAGTTTCTGCTTCCTTATAATCTCTGAGATTTGCAATCAGTTTCTTTAGTTTTGTTTTATGAGAGAGAGAGAGAGAGAGAGAGAGAGAGAGAGAGAGAGAGAGAAAGAAGAGAGGGAGGGTTAATAAAATGGAAAAGAGATATGGATGAAAATAGCCATCTCTAACAAACAGCTACTGGTTTAAAAATAGTGCGGGAGGCCTTTATCTCAGTGGTTGACCTTGCTAATACACTATGTAGATCTCTTGCCAACTAATCGGTGGACTGTAACACAGGGCTTCAAGCTGTGCTCAACGATCGGGAACGAGGATGAATGAGAGGGTTTTAGCAACCAGGATCTGCAGACTGCTATCTGTGTCTGACAGCTGTCACCGTCTCTGCAGAGGCCAAGGCCTAGACCTTCATTTAAAGGCAGCGTGGATGATCAGATTGCTGGGACAGTGTCAAAACCGGCTGGGCTGAACTCGGGAGACAGGGAGTAAATCTGTGAATAGTGGTCTCTCTCTCTTGTCTCCGGGAGGCACAGATGGTGAATCAATATCCAGCCATGTTTAGTCTCAGTGGCCTGTAGGGTCATGGTGGAGGCCGGATCAGAAGTCCCGCTCTGCAATGTCACTGTGTGGGGAAAAGCTGCTTTATGGGCAAAGATCTAAAAGATTTACGAGGTCCTTGGCATGGACAGCGGTTGCAGAGCTGTGATTGTTTTGAAGCAATTTTATGAGCTAATGAGGTTCCCCAGGACTTCATAATGTTCTCCGGGCACTGGATGCTCTGTTAGTCACCTTTCCCCCACAAGCCATTAGCTGCTTTCTTCTGATGGCCTGTGGGGTCTGCTGATGTAGGAAGCAAAGAGGACCAGAAAGAGGCCCTCCTTTTGATATCTGTTGAAGAGATCAATGGGGTCTTCAACTAGAACCCTAGTGCAGAGTTCTTGAGGCGAGCCCAGCGTGTAGGCGAGGCATCTGTAGAACATAGAAGATAGTGTTTTTTGGGCGCTGGGTACAGGCAGGCTCTGGATGAGATCCTACAGTGTATTGAACCTCTTCCAAGGCCCCTCTGTGGCTCTTCAAGGGGTCCATTGATGAAGCAGGAATGCCTGAAGATTAGTCAATAACCACGGGAGGTAAAGCTCAGGTTGAGCGGGGGGGGGGGGGAGGTAAGAGAGAATTTATCCATTTCCCATTCTACAAGCATACAAGTAGGGCCTTGATGGTGAACGCTCCTGTTCTTTCTCTGGGTAACAGAGTACTAATGATATAAAGTAATGGGTTTCAAAATGACATGCGTATGATTCATTTTGGTCATATGCATGCCTCTCTTCCCAACTAATCCTCCTCCCACTTTCATGGTGTGTGTGTGTGTGTGTCTGTCTGTCTGTCTGTCTGTTTGTCCCAATGAGTTTACTTGATCTTCCTTACAGAGTATGGGTGTGGTGTTATTTGTAGTGTAGATATGGCTAAGGAGTACTGTACAACAGTCTAGTTCTTAAAGACCTGGTCGGAGATGTAAGGCCTTTGAACCCCATCGTGTAGGCTGGGGCCCTAAGTGAGAAGAAGACTCCTAGATTCTGTATTTTAAGCCATTCTTCCTTAGGGTGGAGAACATGGAATATAGGATGTGATGCTTCTTCAAGGTTGGCATGGATGTCCTGGCTATTGTAAAAAAGTTCTCCGTGGATGCTAACCCCCCCACCCCCACCACAAATAAGAGGAGGAGGGAGCCAACTTCTGAGGTCAAGAGAGGAAGACTGCTGTGAGCTCAAGGCCAGCCTGCATTACAAAATGGGTGCCAGGTCTAGATTGAGACCCTTCCTCAGAAAACTAGCACCCCAACACCCCATCTCCAAACAAAACAGTATATCAAGAATAAACTAACAAAAAAATAGCTAACTTTAGGCTGGCAGGCAAGATGGTTGACCATTAAACCTGACCACCTGGATTCAATCCCTTGGGGGTTGGGGGGACATATAGAAAGAAATGACTCTGACCTCCACAGGTGCAAGCCTGTGCGTGCACACACAATTAATGTAAGGCACAGTTTTAAAAAATTGCTAACGTATCTAAATCCTACAGGTAATGTCTTTTTTTTTTTCTTTTTTCTTTTTTTTTTTTTGGTTTTTCGAGACAGGGTTTCTCTATGTAGCCCTGGCTGTCCTGGAACTCACTCTGTAGACCAGGCTGGCCTCAAACTCAGAAATCCACCTGCCTCTGCCTCTCAAGTGCTGGGATTACAGGCGTGCGCCACCACCGCCTGGCCCAAGGTAATGTCTTAAGAACTTTAATAGATACTGAAGTCTGAGAATTTTACCTCAGGTAGCTTGGCTCCAGAATGGCTATACGTATTCTTTCTCTCCCTGAAGAGGAGTCCCCTCAAGAAAGACCAGCCTAGCGCACTCAGACTTGCATATGACTAGGCCACAATCCTCTCTGAGATCAGACAGCTAGTTAGTGGTTGCTGGAGGAGTGAAAGACGTTTTCCCCAGTGATGTAACCATTGGTCAGTTATCCATTCTCCTGGAAATAACCCTACACCCATTCTCTTGCAAATAACACCACACCCATACTCTGTAAGGAAGATCAAGTAAACTCATTGGGACAAACAGACAGACAGACAGACAGACACACACACACACACACCATGAAAGTGGGAGGAGGATTAGTTGGGAAGAGAGGCATGCATATGACCAAAATGAATCATACGCATGTCATTTTGAAACCCATTACTTTATATCATTAGTACACACCCATAAACAACCTCAAGAATCCTAGGGACTGGGGTGATGGTTCAGTGGGTACAGGACTTGCCACACAAGTCATAGAGCCTGAGCTGCAAACCTGCTACTGTAAAGCAGACACAGTAGCACACAGTTCTAAAGTGCTAGCCCTCCCTTGGTGAGATGGGAGACAGACAGGAGAATCCCTGGGAGCCCAGGGGCAGCGAGCCTGCTGTATGAAGTCGTCACAGTTTTGGAGAACAGAGTGGGAGGTAAGGACCGGCAGCTGAGATTGTCCTTTGACCTCTGCATACATATGGTGGCATATACCTGCACAGACACACACATGCGTGCGCACGTACACCTGTGCATGCACAAATGATTTTCTTTAAATTTGAGAGGAACAGTGCCACGACTGTTGGTGCTGACCCTACACATTCATTCTGCAAGGCTTATCTTAGCAGGCATGGCGTCACGCACCATTTCAGTAAGAGAGGGACCTAAAACCATGCAGTGTAGGAGACCCTGTCCTCCAATGCAATCACTTCACGGACATTGGCTCTGGTGTCCCGGCACATTAAAGAACACACTACCTGAAGAATCCGTCTGGGACTTGGAACGTGGTTTGTGGCTTGGAGAGCAAGGAGAGGGGCCCACGGCGGTGGGCCCAGGATATGAACATGAGGTAGGGACACACAGGAACTGGCCTATCCTCAGACTGGCCTCTAGACATTCCTACATAATTGCTGCTATGGGCTATTTTGGGGGTCCTGTAAGCAACATGAACTACTCAGAGGGTAGACTAAGGCCATTTAAAAAGGCACACAATGGGGTGGGGGTGGGGCTCAGTCAGTAGAAGGCTTAACTAGCATGCACAGAGCCTAGTACCAAAATAAACTGGGTGCACTACTTTAGGTGGGTGGAGACAGGAGGATCAGAAATTCAGGGCCCCCAGTGGCTACTACATAGCAAGTTTGATGTTAGCTGGGGACACATGAGACCCTCTCTCATGTATCTCAATAAAAACAACAAGCTAGTCAGATGTGTCCCACAGGTTTAGAAGTATCACCATGTCTTTTGGTCTCTTGAGATTTTAGTGTCTTGAGATCTGATGCTAGAGCAGGATTGGGTAACTGTGGTGGGCTATTTATTGTAAGTCCTCTTACTAAATGGACAGAAGCCCTAATCATGAAATGCCTGTGGGCCCAGGTCTGGGAACTCCCAGTGGAAGCCAGGGTTTTGTTTTTGTTTTTGTTTTTGTTTTTGTATAACCTATGGAATGTACACAAAACTATGAAATCTGTAAATCTGATCAGGTCAAATGTGTGTACTGATGTAAAAAAAAAATAACAAGAAGTGAAGAATTAGAGTTGGAAAACCATTCAACATTCACACGGTGTGCTAGTTTCAGGGTCGCTGGAGATACACCGAGGGTGCAGAGGCTGTCTGAATGAAGGGTTCCATTGGCTGGCTACTTGGAGGCTGCAGAGGCTGATATTTTTGCTTCTGGCAATACCTTAACCCCCCCCCCCACACACACAGACAAGTATGAAAAACTGCAGTGGCCTTGAGAGTGCAGCCGGCTTTATACATGGCAGACACATCTTGGAGGATTTGCAGAAGTCTACAAGGGATCCAGAGCTTTCCCACCTATTGACATTTACAAAGCAGTTTAAATCATGCATGAGGGGCCCCAGGCACATGCAGTTCACAAAACATAACTCTGAGCTCCCAGGGAATTTAGGCTGACCAACACTCTTTATTAGAACCGACAGTGAAAGACAGCTAGCCCGAAACTCGTACCCAAAATGCAATACCAAGATGACAGCCTTAATGCCGGTGGATATATTATGCAGATTACCTGACTCAAATCTTTCCTGTTAAATAAGTTTCATGAGTTCTCTCCCTCCTTTTCCTTTAAAAATATCCTTCTGGCTTCACTGCGGGGAGTTTCTTGATCATCTGGGTTGTTTTTTTCTTTCCTTACTTCCTCACTCCAAACTTAGCATGAATGAATAGAGACATTTAAACAGTGGGAAGCAGTTAAGCCTTTAAATGAATATCAGTGTCAAACCATAAATTCATTATTCTTGTGTTATTTTTATAATGTCCAACTATATATATGTGTATATATATATATATATATATATATATATATATATATATATGAATGAATGAAAGAAACAGTTCTTTAGAACTGGTCTCTAGATATTCAGTTCCCATTTAATAGAAGATTTCATACATACCATTGTCAAACCATAAGTGAAATATCTTTGTATAATGGTTCAACATATACATGTGTGTATGTGTGTATGTGTGTGTTTGTGTGTACACATAGACATACACAGAGTTCTCTGGACATTCAACTCCTGTGTAATCTAGGATTCCATAATATATATCTATATATCTACATCTATATCTACATCTGTATGCATATCTATTTATATAAATATGCGCTAGAGATAATTTCACCTCCATGCTTTTACAGATCAGGAATTTAAGAGAGAGGTTCTAATGAAAACTGAGGCAAAAGATGGTAAACGCACTTTTCCTTCCCAATCTTTATAGAAATTGAAAGACAACATGGATGGCTGGGAAAGAAGCCTTCTGATAGAACAGTTGGCCAGCATGGAGACAGCCTTGAGGTCCATCTCTGGCAACCCATGACATGGTACAATGCACATGTAATCCTAGTATTTGGGAGGGTCAGGCAGGAGCACCAGAAATTCAAGGCTGACCTTTGTTACGTAACAAGTTCCAGGCTGGCCCTGGACTTGCTGGGTAGCCAAGGTTAATACTGAATTTCCAATCCTGCTGCCTCTGCCTCCTCAGAGCTGGGACTGCAAATGTGCTCTACAGTATTGGCTCTGGGTGGTGCTGGGAACGGGACCCAGGGCTTCTGTATGCAGGGAAGTGCTCAGAGTCACACTCCCAGTCCCTCACTGAACAGTTCTAAAGTTACAAGATGATAATGGCATAGCTATTACTATATAGGGCTCTAATTACTTTAAAAAAATTTTTTTTCAAGACAGGGTTTCTCTGTATAGCCCTGGCTGTCCTGGAACTCACTCTGTAGACCAGGCTGGCCTCGAACTCAGAAATCCACCTGCCTCTGCCTCCCAGAGTGCTGGGATTAAAGGCATGTACCACCACCGCCCGGCTTCTAATTACTTTTTAACATGTAAAAAAAAAAAATATATCATTAGGCAAATCCAAAGAAAGGGAAGTTATTTTGTAAGATGCTTTCAGGTCTGTCAATCAAGTTTAAGGTCAAATGTCAAATCAAGAGTTCCTCAGGTCTTTGGCACAAGCCATTGCACACACATGTAGAAGTCAAAGCACAGCTCGTAGGAACTGGTTTTTCTTTTCCACCATTTGAGTTCCAGGGATTGAGCTCAGGTTAGCAGTGTGGCGGCCAATGCGTTTGCCTGCTGAGCCTCCTCAGCAACCCTTGGCCTTTTATTTTTAAGGTGCATGCTCAGGAATCAAACCTAAGGCCTTATACCTGCATGGCAAACTCTTTATGAACTTAGCTTCCGCCACAGGGCTGCAAACACACCCGTTTTTATGTTACGGATATCAAAACACACTAAACGAATAACCACTTTGACATCAAACGCGATTTCAACCCTGGTGACTCTTTGAACACTGGGCACTGAGATGCCCAAGGTGGTCTGGTACCCTACAATCATCTCAATAAACTCCTCCAAACTATCTTCACTCCTTCAGTTGCCTTAAAAAAAATGTGCCCTGAATAGATGATAGGATTTTAAAAGAACTGACAGCAGATGAAATATTGCAAGGAAAATAATCTATCAGTGACCTCGGATGAAGCCGCAGAGACATTAATGTAATGGAAGCAAAATCGCTCATTACATTCCAATTTTACATTTTGCTCTATATTAAAATAAAAAGCCAACATAAACCCTTCTCAGGATATTGCATTTTGAAACTAACCACAAAATACTTCCAGAAAGGGGGCTTATTTCAGAAAAATCCATATGCGTTTTGATTTTTTTTTTCATCCCCCAAGGGTGAGCAAGCTTTCCTATATCATAGGGTGTGTTAAACGGGAAGGGAAAAAAAAGAGAGAGAGAGAGAGAGAACGCAGCAGCGATATGGAATAACTGAAGCTCATTGATTTGAAATAGTCTCTAATTACCATTTTAAGGGCAGAACACCTGCTTTTCCGGGGGAGCAGGCGACTGCCGTGCACCGCCTCTCCGTACTTACAAGGAAATGGTGTCCCAGGGTTTCTCCAGACTCCTGCCTCACCTCTGGTTTTAGGTCCTGCAGGTGGCACCCCCAGGCTGGTCATTTGACGGAATACACAGTGGGTCTGGTTTGACGTCCTGTCTTCCAGAACCAGAGATCATCTCTCCTTTGCCTACCCCAGCATTCCGAGAATGCACAAGGCAAGCTTCAATAAGGCACAGACGACACGCGGAAGTGAGAAGCAGATTCGCCCCATGCCAGACCCAATCCGTGACACCTACGAGCGATCGCTTTCTTCTGCTGTTTTCCTCCTATTAGAGAACAACTGTGCTTGGCCAGATGTTGTGGCACCTGCCTGCCATCCTAGCTCTTGGAAGGCTGAAGCAGGGAGGGCCAGGAATTTAAGACAAGCCTAGGAAGGCCAGCTGTGGTAGCACACCCTCATCATTCCATCCCTGGGAAAGTCAAGACAAGAGGCATGCTGAGAGCCTGGGTTATGGAATGAGTTCTAGGAAGCCTTGGATACAAAGTGAGACCCTGTCTCCAAAACAAACCAAACATCATGATGATGAGGATGATGATGAACCTCTGAAACTATAAACCAGCCTCAATGAAATGTTTTCCTTTCTAAGAGTTGCTGAGGTCATGGTATCTCTTTACAGCAATAGAAACCCTAGTGAATTTAAGGCCAGCCTGGAAAGCTAGTGAATATATGTGGGGTGTGCTGGCTAAGTGCTGAAAGGGGAAGCCATGCAGAAAGGAGAGGGACCTGGGCTAGACAGGAGCTGCTGTTCTCACAAGGAGGCCAGGGAATTTCTTTCTAGGGAGCTGGCATTTGAACGCAACAGGGCAGAGCGCGCTGGGATAGAAACAGATCTCCGGGTGGTGGATTAGCTTGCTTGGAAGGCCAGTGTGACCGGAGTGTATCAGAGGGACAGGAAGTCACTGCAGGTTGGCAGGGGCAGCCCATGGGGAGGACCTCTGCTCTAAAGTGTGCCAGGGCTCCTTCACCCCTTGCCTCCAAGGCTTTAGAAAAGACGGTTTTGAAATGGAAATCACTGGAAGTGCTACAATGTGGGGCGTGTTTGTGGGAAGTGGGGTAGAGGTGGATTGAGGACAGAACGCGGGAGGCTGGGAGGTCAGACGGGCTGGGCCATACTCCACACGGAATCCGTAGTGGGAACGAAGGTATGAAATACTAAACCCTTCAACGGCAAGGGAAGGGAGGTGGGGCTGAGGATAACAAGAATAGAAATAATCTCATTTGAGAGCAGGGCCTTCAGAAAAGAGGACTTGTTCGTTTGTTTGCAACAAGGTCTTTCTATGCAGCGGTCCCTGGCTGTCCTGGAACGCATTGGAGCTAGGATTAGAGAGTCAAGTACCTATGGCTCTCCCAGAGCAAGGGTTCTTAAGATGGAGGAAAATGTATCTGTATTTTGGAAGGTGGAAAAGGAAGAGACAGAGAAACAAGAAGACAGTCTGGGGCTGAGGTTCGCTGGTTAGAGTGATGGGTGGACACATGCAAAGCCCTGGATTCCCCTCCCAGCCACATAAACCAGGCAAGGTGAGCATTACTGTCACCTCACCACTGGGGAGATGAAGGCAGGAGGGTCAGAAGTTTAAGGATCATCCTCAGCTACACAGGGACTTTGAGACTAGCCTAGGCTATAGGCTACCTGTCTTGGCACCAACAAAAAGGAGAACAAGACAATCCTGGGCCCTGGCATCTCCCTGGTTCACACGTACTTATACACAGCACACGCGCAAGAGGTGATATTGACAGTCAGCATCCAATCCAATGATGCTAGGACAACTCCTGTGATACAGCAACCTGGGGGACCGGAGGCCACATCTGTGAGGAGACGCAGGGGCCGCCATCTGCACGGGCTGCATTATTTAACTGCGCTGGCGCTGATTAACATTTGCTGTAACCTATGGTAATGGGCTCTGGGGCTTTCCGTGGCTGCTGCTCGGTGGCAGCTGATGTCTCCTGTTCCAGCCTTAAAACAGGATGCTTTAATTTTTAATAGAGCACATGTTCGATTGGCTATACAAACAGGCTAATCTGCAGAGCATGTGCTTCTCAACAAGGCAGGCTCCGCAGCCAGAATACCAACGCGCCCTTGCCGCCACCCCCGGACATTCAGAGCCAAGGGTGGCTGCAGCCAGAGGCACCTGCGATCTTGGCTTCAGGGTGCCTGCGAGGCCTAGCTGCTGGAGGGAGAGAAAGCATAAAGGTGGGCATGTGGCGGATGGAGGCGCTTGGTGGGAAGCCAGATGTGGCATTAAAGATGGAAGCTCCCCTTGGAGGTGTGGGCATGGCTAGGATGAAACACGTGCATCCAACAAAAGAGGCTCCCCACCTGTCTGGCTCAATGAGAAGACTGCGGTTTGCCATTGTTGTTGCTGTCCTTGCTTTTGAGGCAGGGTCTTATGTAGCCCAGGCTGGCCCCAGACTCACTATGTAGATGAGAATGACCTCTAGAGTTATGATCTCCGTGCCTCCACCTCCCCAGTGCTAAGATTAGAGGCATGTGCCACTATGGGAAAATATTTGTGTGTGTGTGTGTGTGTGTGTGTGTGTGTGTGTTTGTGCACGCATGTGTGTCTGTGTGCATGTATTGTAAATGTTCACCCATGTATATGCAGAGGCCAGAGGACAATTCTCCCTTCCCCGCTGTATTGTCCTCTACCTTATTTGCACAAGACTGGGTCTGTGCTGGCTCTTCTTTTTTTTTTTTTTTTTTTTTTTGGTGGTGGTGGTGGTGGGGTTTTGAGACAGGGTTTCTCTGTATAGTTCTGACTGTCCTGGAACTCACTCTGTAGACCAGGCTGGCCTCAAACTCAGAAATCTGCCTACCTCTGCCTCCCAAGTGCTGGGATTAAAGGTGTGTGCCACCACTGCCCAGCGCTGGCTATTCTTAAATGTCAACTTTCTGCAACCTAGAATTAGCAGATAAGGATGTCTTCCTTTAGGAACTGCGTAGATCAAGCGGACCCATGCACAGTCTGTGGGGGAGTGTCTGGACTGTTAACTGGCTCAGCCTACTGTGGACTGCACCCTTCTCTGTCCTGGGGGTCCTGAGCTGTGAGGGAAGAGTCGTATGGGGTCACAGATGCATAGAGGACCATATGGGGCTTTTTAGACATACGGTTGCTAGGATTCAGACGCGGGTCCTCACGCTTGTGTATCAAGCACTCTCATACACTGAGCGACATGATCACAGTTTGGAGACTAAAGGCCCAGGCTTTGACCTCACACATCTGAAGTGGTGACTAGCATGTAGTGGGGGGAGCAAGTGTCACGCTGGATGTGAGCACAAAGGTCTCTGGGAGCATGGAGGAGGCAAGCGTCATGAGGAGCGCAGCTGTGGTCACTGAGGCGAGCGGCCAGAGATGGAGCGGTGTCGGTGTAGGATGGTTGGGAGATCCAGTCCTAGTACGAAATGGAGCAGTTACACAGAAAAACCTCATGAGAGGTTAGACGCCTGGGCCCAAGCTTAAGAGAGAGAGAGCTGGAGAGAGAACAGGTGGTCACTGGTGAATCCAGCTAATGCTGACACAGGAAAGCCCTGACAGAGGATGTCAGGGTAGGAGCAGCACATCTGAAGACACAGCTTGGAAAAACTGCTGCTCACCTTATAGGACAGTCACGGCAGTCACAAAGAGTACTCCCAAAGAGGTGGTGACAAGACGCAGGAAGGGACATGCCTAGAAGGGAGATATCACAAGCCCTGGGGGAAGTCAGTGAATCCTGGCAGACTTATCATCAACATAACTCTCCCTATCCAGAAACTCTCACGCCAGACATGCTATGATCAATCCCAGAATTTAGGAGGCTGATACAAGAGAATTAATGTGAGTATGTGGCCATCTTGGCATAGAGAGTTAAGTTCCAGGATAGCCTGAGCTACAGTGTAAAAATTCCATATCCTTGGGATTAAAGACCAACTTGATACACAACCTAAAATCACATGACCGGATAGGCCCGTGGGAGACTGTCTTGATTACTGACTTACTGATGTTAGGGGCTCCAGCCCATTGTGGGCAGCACCACTCCCTAGGCAGGTGTGTACTGTGTGTGTGTTCCTGCACTGTGTGAAAAAGCTGGCCAGGGCGGCTGGAGTGATGACGACTAAGAAGGAAAAAGCACCGGCTGCTCTTGCAGAGGATCCGAGTTTGGTTCCCAAGCAGCCACAAGGTGGCTCACAACTATTCATAACTTCAGTTCCAGGGGATGTGATGCCCTCTTCTGGCTTCTGTGTGTACCAGGCACACATGTGGTACACATACATACATGTAGGCAAGCACTCATACAAATGAAATAAAAATAAATAAGACTTAAAAAAAAAAAAAAAGAAAGAAAAGCAACTGGACTAAGCCAACAAGCAGCATTTTCCCATGGCTTTTGCTTTAAGTTCCTGTCTTGATTTTCCTCAGTGGTGGGCTATGATTTAGAGCCAGAAATAACCTTTTTCTCCCTAAGTTATTTTTGGTCAAAGTGCTTTATTGTAGAAAGCAAGCGAGAACAATCTTAACTCTTAAAAACATCTGGGGCTGGAGGGATGGTTCAGTAGATAAGAGCACTTGTTGCTTGTAGTAGGACGCTTGGGTTTGGACCTGAGACTTGCTTCTACCAAGTCTTTGCTTCAGATAGTACATAGTATCAATGTCCAAGGAGATACTCAATGGATAAGGGTCCCTCTGCAAAGCTGTGATACCATATCTTCCTTTGGGATGTTCACGAAGTGTACTTTAGCATGCTCAAGGCTTGGAGAAGTGATTCAGTACAACACACACACACACATTTATACATATACATATATGTATATATACACATATATATATATATATGTATACACATATATATGTATACACACCTGTATATAAAATTGATATATTTATATTTATATCACATATTATATATCACATACATACATACACACATACATACATACATACATGCATGCATGCATGCATAAATACATATATACATACATACGAGGTACCAGGCTGGGATGTAGTGGTAATGCTTTCTCTTTCTAGAGTCTCCCAGTGAGGGGCTGGGCATGAGGCTCTGTGGTAGAGCCCCTGCTTAGAATCCCCCAGGGAGGGGCTGGGGGCGTGGCTCAGTGGTAGAGCCCCTGCCTAGAATCCCTCAGTGAGGGGCCGGGGGTGTGGCTCAGTGGTAGAGCCCCTGCCTAGAATCCCCCAGTGAGGGGCTGGGGGCGTGGTTCAGTGGTAGAGCCCCTGCCTAGAATCCTACAGGGAGGGGCTGGGGGTGTGGCTCAATGGTAGAGCCCCTGCATAGAATCCCCCAGGGAGGGACTGGGGGCGTGGCTCAATGGTAGAGCCCCTGCCTAGAATCCCCCAGTGAGGGGCTGGGGGTGTGGCTCGGTGGTAGAGCCCCTGCCTAGAATCCCCCAGTGAGGGGCTGGGGGCGTGGCTCAGCGGTAGAGCCCCTGCCTAGAATCCCTCAGGGAGGGGCTGGGGGCGTGGCTCGGTGGTAGTACACTTGCATAGAATCCCCCAGTGAGGGAAGACGGATATGGCTTGAGAGTAGAGGGCTGGCTAGGCCGCAAGAATCTAGGCTCTAGCCTTAGCACTGTAAGAATGATGACAAAAAATATATAAAGTATAGGACTTCTAATGAAAATAACACAGCAAACCTGGCTTTATTTACTCCTTGCCAGGGTCTGTGGAGGCCTTCTTGACTTGTTTGTTTGTTTGTTTTAAAAAGATTTTTCTATGTAGTCCAGGCTGACCCTGAACGTGTGATCATCCTGCATCAGCATCCTGAGTGTGCGCGTTTGGGTTATAAACATGTACTGCTATAGCTGGTTTGCAGGCCATTTGTTAAGGTCACACAGGTTTTCTATATTCCTAGGGAGAACAGAGGGAATGGTGTTTCCAGGAACCCACAGTGTCCTGCAGTGGACTCTGAGAAGCTTGTAACTGCAGTGGACGGCTCCGGACATATTTCCTACCACGTGCCCACCCCTGTCTGCCTGCACGGTTCGCCCTCAAAACTCTAGCGCCTAGCACAATGACTCTATTGGGTCATGAACTGCCTCTCCATCGGGGAGGCATTTTACCCAAGTCTGTATTCACAGGACCTTATCCTGCCGCTTGGCACAGACTAGTAACCCTGGGAGTATTTGTTGACCTGATCCAAAAAAAAAAAAAAAAAAAAAAAAAAAAATTGACATTTGTGGAGAAGAGCTGAAATGGTTACCCTGAGAGGCTCAGGGAGTCCAACTCAGACGTCCTGGCATAACATTCTTATTGCTGGAGGCCAACTGTCCATCCACCCCAGCATGACAGATGGACACTGTCCATCTGGGCCGCCACTTGGGAACCAGGTGTTAGACCTCTGTGGGTAGGCAGGCTGCCTGTATCAGCCATGGGGGATGGGGGGCGGGGGGGGGGCAGATTTTGTGCTGAGCATTTTGCCCTTTACTTTCAGGCCATGTCTGCTGGTAACAGAGAGTCACCTAATCAAGGGATGTCAATCTTCACGGCAACGGCAGCGTGTCTGAGGTTTCATTACCCACTGCCATAATGGGCCCATGGAGCCTAAAGTTTTTCCACAAGCTCTCCCAATAACTGGGTCCAAGAATATTTTTTAATTAAAAAAAAACCACACTTTTATGTATGCACGTAAAGTGTATGTATATCTGTTTGTGTATGTGCACACACATGTGCCACAACTTATACGCAGAAGTTATAGGGAACTTGGGGGAAATCGGTTCTCTCCTTCTACTACGTGCGCCCCATGGGTTGAATTCAGGTTGTCAGGCTCACTGGCAAACAGACATCTCACAACCCACAGTCGCTTAAAAAAACAAAAACACTAGCCAGCATATATTGGATAGCTACACCTATCCAATCCCGGCCGTACCACCCGCCTAAGATGCTTAAAAGATACTTACTACAGTTACTTGAATCTTCCTCTCCTTCTCACTTGATATAGCTCATTACAACAGGTAGACACATTTTCTCTGTAGTCTACCAGAGTCTATTTTGTTTTTGCAAAATCGGTCTGACCCGAGTTCAATCCCCAGAGCCCAGGTGTGGTAGTTCACACTGTAATCCCAGAGGCAGGATAGGCAGATCTCTGGGCCTTTTGGCCACCCCATGTAGCCTACTTAGTAGGTTCCAAGCCTCAGAAAGACCTTGTCTCAAAGAACGAGGTGGGTGACTTCTAAAGGTTGACACCTGAGGTTAACCTCTGGTGTCCCGGTGGCTACTGAAACCTCCATCGAGAGAAAACATCGCCATCGCTTGGCCTGTAGGAAAAGTCTAAGTGGGTGTTTTCTGGGTTAATGATTGATATGAGAGGGCCCATCCCACCCTTGGAGATGCCACTTCTGGGCAGGAGGTCCTGAGGTGGATAAGAAAGCCAGCTGAATAAGCCAGTAAGCAACATCTCTCCATGATCTCTACCTCTGTTCCTGCCTTGGGTTCTTGCCCTGATTTCCTTCACTGATAAACTGTAATCTGTAAGTCAAGGAAGCCTTTCCTCCGCAGGTTACTTCTGGTCATGGAGTTTCATCACAGCAATAGAAACTCTAACTTAGACATTTGATCCACACACCTACACAGAGAGTCACACTGAGTCTAAAGACTTCAGTAGGAAGGCAAAGTGTCTCTGTGATCCAGCACCACAGGGTTTCCAGCCCCTGCCCTTGCCTTCCTAATTGCCTACCCACCCCCTGCTCCGTTTGAAAGTGTGTGCTGATTGCAGGTTATTTCGCTTGCTTACAAGATTTCTAGATAAACACAGACAAAAGAAAAGGACATTCGCTGGGTTGTATCCATGCTGTCAAATGGAGACTAGGAAGACCCGCATGGTGGCTG
Organism: Apodemus agrarius; assembly: GCA_964023405.1. Classification (NCBI taxonomy): domain Eukaryota; kingdom Metazoa; phylum Chordata; class Mammalia; order Rodentia; family Muridae; genus Apodemus; species Apodemus agrarius. The sequence goes on from OZ030028.1 coordinate 21,918,043, forward strand.
GGCAACCGGAAAGCACATATATCCCGACGGGTCCAGGGTCTAGCATCTTCAGTGTCCCCTAAAAGACATCACCCTGACAACTGTCGAAGGCCACTCTTTGCATGACCTGGGACATGGAGAGAGAATGTCATATAGCCCAGGCCGGCTGCCTGGCTCCCCAGAGTATCACTGCAGGAAATTCTCTCAATACGCCACCAATCTACTGCACCAATCTACGGAGTTACCACGAGGCCAGGGTGCACACACGCTGAGTGTGCACACACACAGAGTGTGCACTACAGTGCCGAGATGTGCTTCTTGTACAGAGACCACGACCTGTGCTGCCAACACGGCTGAGAAGACTTCATCCCATTCCTGTCGCTCCGAGAAAGCCACAGGCTTATCCCCGTGTTCGGAGATGGGGTAGGTACCTCGAGTACTTTAATTAGTCTGTCTGGGAAAATGAAACTGATTGAATTAAATATTAATCACATATAAATTGTGGAACTAAATCAGCTGGGAGAGTCGCCAGGCCGGAAGGGCCATGCTCAAATGCAGATTTTTTTTTTAGTTTGTACAAAGGATTTCTCAGGCCTCTTCCTCCTGCTCTCCCGGTCTTCTGCCAAGTAAATTGATTTCGGAGCGAAAACAACCCTTCTATTTCCCAAGCACAACAACGACGCTTAACCAGAAGTTTCCTTTGCAGAAATACTGAATGGAAGAATCCAGTTTCCGCGCAGTCCTTCTAAATCTTTGCCTCTGATTGGGCTCATTAATAAACATGCTGATTTTGTTACAAGGAGAGACATATGGTACAATCCGCTAACAGGAAGAAGTATTTTGCATTTTATTGTAGAAAACAAACATGCAAACAGGCTCTCACAGATGGTTTTCTTAGCTTCTAGGAGGGGAAAAAAAGCTTAATAATGCGTAAGTCTACTTTCCCTCAACAACAACAACAACTCCTCGCACTTCTCTGGTTGGAATTAGATTAAGTTCCAAAACAAGGCTTGAGACATTTCGAATTCATTTTTTCTTATTTAAGTGCAGACACACACGCTCATTCGTTCATTCATTCATCATTCACTCATTCTGTCTGTCTGTCTGTCTGTCTGTCTGTCTGTCTGTGTCTCTCACAGTGCTTGTCCATACTCTTGTCCCAACCCTTTTCTTTTTTCTCTTTTCAGACATACTTTCTCAGGGAGGCAGATAGAACAGTACTACGCCATTAGAAAGGAACTAGGCTCTTTTACAAATAAATTTTCTGGATGATTGACGCTCATCTTTTAGAGTTATCAAAACTGTTTTTGGATGATGGGATGATGGGTTTTCTTTTTATTAGAAGTACTACTACTATTTTGGAGTATGTGTGTGTGTGTGTGTGTGTGTGTATGTGTGTGTGTGGCAAGCACATCAGATGGAGGCCAGCAAAACACACTGGGTGCCCTGCTCTAGGGCATTCTATCTTCTTCCCCTGTAAAAAGGCCCCTCTGGGACTCAGTTAGGGAACAGTGAGCCCTAGCCACCTCCCATCTCCCCTAAGTACTGAGTATCAGTACCTAGCCACCCCCATCTCCCCTACAGTACTGAGTATCAGTACCTAGCCACCTCCCATCTCCCCTACAGTACTGAGTATCAGTACCTATCCACCCCCATCTCCGCTACACTACTGAGTATGATATCTAGCCACCCCCATCTCCCCTACAGTACCTGAATGGCTACAGTACCTGAGTGAGTATGAGTACCTGAATGGCTAAGCTTGGCTTTTTACGTGGGTGCTGGAGATTAAGTGTGCATCTTTATGCTTGCATAGAGGCACTCTTAGCCACTGAGCCACCCCTCTAGTCCTTAAGTAGGATTTTTTTTTTTTTGGCAGAGTGACATATGCACTGAGAGAGAGTAAGATAACAGTGTTCCCACACTCTTCATACCCAGTGGCCCCTACCACCAGGAGCTGGCAGTCATAGTCATGTCTGCTGTCATCTGTCCCAGTGGGCCAACACTGCTATGATGTTCTTAGCGTCCTTCACATCGTATGTTTGGATGCTCTGTGGCATGCCTTGGCAGCTTCTCTAACTGTCCTTGTTCTGATGACCTCATTCTTACCCCCTTTCTTTTAGTGTGTGTGTGTGTGTGTGTGTGTGTGTGTGTGTGTGTGGTGTGTACATTAGGAGACAGGAGAAGGCCCAGAAAGGTATGAGCCAGTTAGCTCACAGCATCTGCCTCCTGAGATGGCTCTCTGACCTCCACGCATACACATATCTACATTCACACACAGGGACACACATGTTCCCTACACACAAAAGGAAAAGAAAACTTTAAGCAAATATAAAGGTAAGCAAAAGAACCTAACACAGTATCATGTTGTCACTTCCGAATTCCATTTATCAACCTGGGACACTCTGGTTTTATCCCTACCTACACCCATGTCCCTTATGGTAAGGCTTGAAAGAGCGGACTTGCCTACTACGATGAGATGTAATACCAGAAGAACGGCTAGGCTGACATAGAAAGATCAGAGCTAGTGGAGAGGTCAGAAGCAACTTGGCCATCTACCGTGGGGCTGCCCCATCAGATATGAACGGGATGTTCTGAAGAAATAAGCGGATAATGCACAACAGGAGAGCAAGGTTAATTTCTCGATGCAGTGGGGCAGGAACCCAAAAGGTATCTCCTAGGAGCTCTTTCTGCCTCAGGGTAGTTCTTTCCCTTTGACACCCAGGAGGCCTGAAAAGCATGGGAACTTACTTCCTGCGTGGAGAAGGAATCAGAAGACGGGGGTGAGGGGGTGGGGGTGGGGGATTTGGTGATGAGGGTGAGGGGCTGTCTTGGACCTAAAGGCATGGGGGTGGGGTGGGACAGGGCAGTAGGAGTGTAACCAGCAGTTGCTCACATCCTATTCAGTCAGGAATCAGAGAGGGGAGGGGACAGGGAGGGAGGGAGGGAGAGAGGGAGAGAGGGAGGGAGGGAGGGAGGGAGGGAGGGAGGGAGGGAGGGGAGAGACAAAGAAAGATACAGAGACAAGGAGAGACACAGAAACAGAGACAGAGAGACAAAGGGAGGGATTTAAGACAAAGGGAGAGTCTTCCCTCCTCATTTAAAGTCCCCTGGAAAACAGCCTTACAGATACTCTGAGCTGTGTCTTCTAGGTGAGTCCAAGTCCAGTCAACTAAACAAGTAAAAATAAGTATCACAGCTGGGCAGTGGTGGCGCACGCCATTAATCCCAGCACTTGGGAGGCAGAGGCAGGCGGATTTCTGAGTTCGAGGCCAGCCTGGTCTACAGAGTGAGTTCCAGGACAGCCGGAACTACACAGAGAAACCCTGTCTCGAAAAACCAAAAAAAAAAAAAAAAAAAAAAAAAAAAAAAAAAAAGTACCACAGCGGTCAGAGAGGAGAGCTGTTGTTATTATTTAATTAAAAAAACAATAAAATTTTTAGTGTGCATCATATTCTCTGGAGCCATGGGCAGTTGTAAGCTACCCGTCATGGGTGCCGGGAACCGAGCATGGGTCCGCTGTGAGACTGGCATATAGCCTTAACCTATGAGCCATCACTTCAGGCATTTCTCCAGCCCTCCCCACCACCATTGTTGGGGACGTGGTCTCACTCGTCCTTGGGCTGGCCTTCAGTTCACCTCTGTAGCTAACTTCTGATTTCTCTGCTTTCGCCAGTGCTGGGACTTACGGGAGTAAGCCACCATCCCAGGTTCCTGCATTGCTGGGGACCGACCGATGGGGCTTGATCTAGACTAGAAACTCAACCACATCCCTACTGTTAGGACTGTAAACAGCCAATCCCAGCTGTAGTCCTGTCCTCCATCCTTTGTGACCTTGAGAGAATAACCAGCTTCTGACTTCCAAGTCCTTCACGCAGTTAGGACTCTGCAAAGCCCTGACTAAGGTGGACAGGGATAAGTGAGATATTAGGGTATTATTTGGTGGCTCTGGCAGGTTACTAGGAAGCCCTCTTGGATTTCCCAGCTCAGCATTTCTGGCCTAACTATTTGGAATCAACCAAGATCTCCACCCGACTCATTGACAAATGGATGTGGCCTGCTTTCTCTCTTGCATTTTGGCACCAAACCTCCTTCAGGTAGTTGTTACGTTTTAAACATAAGACCCAGACACCAGATCCGAAAGAAGAGTGACATCCGTAATTTGGGTTAATTAAAATTCCTCCGAATGAACAGGTGACAGATGTCAAGCCTCCTGGCACCGGAAGGAAGGCGCCTCAACAGACTATTAGGATTCCTGTGTTAATCAGGTAATAGTAACTTGGGTAATTAGCAAATCACACCAAATCTTGTTTAAGTCCCAAATCTCATTTGGAGCCTTTTTGGAGAAACCGTTTAAATACAAAGGACACAGTCTCCTAGTGAGAGAAGATGACTGCTTACTGGGGCAGACATACTAGGCTTCTTGCCTCTATTAAATCCATTTTAATTACAAAATCTCAGTGTCTAATTCACCACAATTGGAACTAGAGAGTACCTTTTCCTTTGTCCTTATAAAGACTCTGGGAACTTCAGACTCAGGAATTCTGGTTGACTGAAAATTCACCAAGTCCCAGAGCTCTCTATGTAGATCAGGCTGGCCTCAAACACACAGAGATCAGCTTGTCTCTGCCTCTCCAGTGCTGGGATTAAGGCATGGACCACCACGCCCAGCTTATTTTTTATTTATTTTAAATAATCTGTATGTGCATATGTCTATGTATGGTTATGTGAATGTGAGTTCATCTTCCCTCAAACACCAGAAGAGAGCACTGGATCCATGGGAGCTAGAGTTAAAGGTTGTTATGAGCCCTCTGAAGTGGGTGCGGAGAACTGACTTCCTGTTTCCCGCATCAGCACCAAGCACTGTTGACCAATAAGTCATCTGTGTAGCCCTCCCTCATGAATCGTAATTCATAAGAATGATTTTGACCACTAATACCTCTCTAGAGCAGGAACACTAAGACTCCTCAGGCTGGAAGTGATCACAAGATACAGCTGGGCTTTGCATGGCTTGACACTTTATTGAACTGTCAAGCAAAGCGAAATGCTTATACTGAAGTATCTTTGGTGTTTCTTCTGATTTCCTTTCTTCCCTCCTCAAGCTAATATACTTTGGGGTATGGTGTTATGTGTACACTTTTCTGTTTGTATATACTTATATGGATACATCTCTGTATGTGTATGGGTGTGTCTGTATGTGCGCGAGCGCACGTGCGCGTGTGTGTATGTGTGTGTGTGTGTGTGTGTGTGTGTGTGTGTGTGTATGCAAAAAAAAGACTGAGTCATCTTGTAAAGCTTTTTAGAAAACATGTCATTGGGGGCTGGAGAGATGGCTCAGTGGTTAAGAGCACTACCTGCTCTTCCAGAGGTCCTGAGTTCAATTCCCAGCAACCACAAAGTGGCTCACAACCATCTGTAATGGGGTCTGATGCTCTCTTCTGGTGTGTCTGAAGAGAGTGACAGTATACTAACATACATCATATATATATATATATATATATATATATATATATATATATATAGACATGTCATTATTTATTGTGGTATGTCCACATACCACATGCATGTGTCCATGTACCAGACATGGTGCCCATGTGGTAATCAGAGGACAACTTTGTGGAGCTGGTTTTCTCCTTCTACTATGTGTGTCCTGGAGATTAAACCTGGGTCATGAGGTTGGGCATCAAGTACCTTTACTCTATTATCCACTGTTTTTATCCTTTTATTATTTTTGGTTGTGAGTCTAGCTTTAACTGTGAGCCATCTCTCCAGCTTTAAAAAAAAAAAAAGCCTCTCCCTGGCCTGGAACTTGCCAAGGAGGCCAGGCTGGCTGGCCAATGAGCCCTCGATATGGACTTGCCACCACACAAGCTTGTGTGTGTGTGTGTGTGTGTGTGTGTGTGTGTGTGTGTGTCTTCTGGGGATCACATTCCTCATCCCTTACAGATCAGTTACCTCCCCAACCCCCGAGCTGTTATTTGGAAACATTTCTATAGAGCACTTCACAATGTTCCTCTCTATTTGGAGCTAAATATGACTGAGCTCCCATGCTGTCAGTGGCTTCAGAATAGCTCATCCTGGGCTTGTTTCAACAAGGTAAGTCTTAAAGCTGGAGACTGTTGCACGCTCCTTGCTCACATTTAGTTAGAGAGGGCCAGGGAAAGCATCCAAGGTGGGTGGAGCACTTTCATGTCTACTTGTCACACCTCTTGGATGCTTCAACCTTACTTTTTCTGCCTTTCTATTTATGCTACAACATCACCCATTAGCCTTCTGGGATGGGGGTGGCGGTGAGGGAGTTGATGTCATCTGTGATAGAAGAAAGAGAAGATGAAAAATTGAAACCATGCTGGGGCACAGAAATCAGATAAGTTGGTCTAAGCATTCAGCATGAGGGCCATCTTAGTTTCTTTTCCTCTTGCTATGAAAAAAAAAAATACTCCGAGAAGAGCAACTTAAGGGGTAAGGGGTTTACTTTGGTTTACAGCTCAAGTATCATGGTGGGGAAATCAAGGTAGAGGGAACTTGAAGCAGCTGGTCATGTTCTCAAAAAGCAAGGAGTGTTTGCTCATGTTCAGGTCAGCGTTGTCCACTCTACACAGTCTAGGGATGGCTTCAATCACAAAGGAGATGGCTCTGCCCACATCACAGGTATTCTCAAAGCCCAGCTCCACTGAGTCTAGATTATGTCAAATACACAATCAACATGTATCAGCATAGCTACTTAGCAGAGATGGGACACCTTAGCAGAGATGGGATACCTCCAAGCTGGTCTCTGGGACTCTTTGAACCCCATCTGTTAAATTCAAGCAAGCGTATCTCCCCTGTGATTCACAGGGATGGCAGGAGGATGAATGTCGAGTAACATTTTACAAGCCGTTTCCCCAAAACTTTCAAAGGAACTAGAATTTAATGCAATTACCATAGGCACAGCCTGGAAACAGGGAAGCTACCTTCCCGGCTTCCATGCCTGCTTACCTTCTCACTCTCCTACTGATTACAGAGATGGGCCATGCTCCTTAGACACCTACCATAGGGTCTTCCCTACTGAGGACATGCTCTACAAAGGATGAGGATCCGAGTGAGTTCAGAGACCCAACATGCACATAAAATGTCACTCACGGTGACACGTGATTGCAAGCCCAGAACTGGCGAGATAGATATAGGAGATTGCCGGGTTTGCCAGCCATATATGAATTAGCGAGCTCCACATTCCGTAAGAGACCCTGTCTCAAAACTCTCTAGTGTAGAAGGAACCGAAGAAGACATTTGACTCTGACTCTGGTTTCCCCATACCCATGGACTTGTGTTCCTGGGTCATACGAGGACAGAACGATAGCAGGAAGAGAGGTAAGGATTTGCAGTTTCATATATTTGCAATGTAAGCACCTTCCAACCAACAGAACAGGATCTGTTATGTCAACTAATGACTTGGAAAACAAAACTCAGGCTGGAGGGATGGCTCATTGGTTAAGAACACCAGTTGCTTTTCTAGAGGCCCTGGGTTATATTCCTAGCACCTACATGGGAACTCACAACAATCTATAACTCCAGGTACCCACTCGTGGCCTCCCTGAGCACCAGGCACACATGTGGTACACAAACATCCATGCAGGCAAAACATCCATACATAAAATGAAATTGTGGGAAACAAACACATACCACCAAAAGAAGCCAAGTAGGTTATATAGAGTAAGAGCAAGACTTGTGTGTGTGTGTGTGTGTGTGTGTGTGTGTGTGTGTGTGTGTAGCTGAAGATGATCCTGAATGCCTTATTTTCAACATCTTAGGTGCTAGGACACCAGGCACATAGCCTCATGCCCAGTTTATGCAGTGCTGAAGATCAAACCCAGGGCCTGTGCATGCTGGGTAATCACTGAGCCACATGCACGGCACCACCAATTATGGGACTGAGAAAGCTGGTCAGTAATATGGTCAGGGTCCATCAGCATTCAGAGAGCTGTAAGAGCCAGGATAGAGAGATGGGCTTGGGACAAATGCATTAATTAGGTGAGTCATAAATGTTTGCTGTGCCTAGAGGGAGCTAGTGAGGGTCTCTAACAGTAATTCACACCCTGTGAGGTTCCACAAGAATCAGAAACATCTTTAGATGACACTTTGCTACAGTTAGGATTCTGGGGGTGGGGTAGGCTTTCCACTTCAAACTTGGTGCCTTCTCTTCCTGGAATATAACTTTCTAGTTATTTCCTTGGTCCATTGCTACTCACCAAAATCAGATTTTTCCAGATTTCTTTCAGAAAGTGTGTGTGCACTGTACCTCGACAGTGCCCCTACCTACAGTTCCAGAGTGCAGAGTGGGCTACATGCCTAACAGCTCTATGGTAGAAGAGACTGTCTGACCTTGTTTCCCATTGTGACCCTAGGCCTGGCACGATGTCTACAATACGGTGGTTCAATTGAACATGCATGTGACATGAAGCTAGGAATGGCAGTGTATTAGATCATAAACACAGAGCCAAGGTGTCTTCAAAAACCAAAAGAATGAGTCTCTTATTCTCAAAAGACCTTCAATTAGAAATGAGGGGGGTGGCCTTGGTTTGGCAGTATCACTCTCCTAGAATAATTCAAAGGGCTTGGATGCATGGCCCAGTGGTAGAATACTTGCTTTGAATCTCTTAGTGAGGGATTGGGGGCGTGGCTGAGTGGTAGAGCCCCTGCCTAGAATTCCCCAGGGAGGGGCTGGGGGCGTGGCTCACCAATAGCTTATGATGCACAAAGCCCCGAGAGTTCCATCTCCAAGACTTTGCTCAGCAGCTCCCTATAGACCCTCTGAGAGCTCAGTCACCATTCCCAAAGACAGAAGGCATTTGCCAGAAGCACTTTTCTGAACTTTTTGGAACCTTTGGCAAATTCAAAACAACTTCTATCTTCCTCCCCCACCACAAAAATCAAAACAACTCCACCACCACCCAAGACGAAGCACTGTGAGACATTTTGTTTTCCATCTTGCTAATTTTTCTCGGAGGTGAAAAACCAAAGTAGGACTCCGTCTCCCAGAGGCTGTGGTCCAAATCAAACTAAGGAGAGTGGGTGGGGCTGGGGAAAGTAAAACAGAGACCCTCAGCGCCACAGAAAGCTAATGTCTGGAGAACGGGCGGAGGGGGCTGGCGGGTGGCACGCGAGTCCATGCCCCATGCACACCTGCTGCAAAGACGCCCCTCCTGTGCCAGCTCTCACGAGGCCAGGCAGACAGTACTGGTTTTGTTGGTCGCCCCCCTCTTTTGGAGGGGTGCTTTCTTCCCGCACAGCAGGCACTGCGGTGAGAGCTGACAAGCACTGGTAGAATTTTAAAAATTGCTACCACTCTCCCACAAGACGTCCATTATTTCTCCAGAGCCTTACGATTCACAGCATAAAAGCATAATCAAGAGAAATCATGGCTCGGCTCAGCCAGAGATGGGCAGAATAGTCCATTTAACTTTATGTTAAAAAAAAAAGGTAAAATAATTGGACCAAAATTTGTTTGAAATGGGAGTAGGAAATGGCTTGTTTTCAATCTATTTCGAACGAAAAAAAAAAAAACCCATTAAACCCTCATTGGAAACTATTTAGTTTGGAAACAAGTTTAGTATTCCATAGATGGTGAGTGTTGAAAGTTGTGGCGGAGCACAGCCTGTGTGGGGACTGCCCAACTATCTGATGACCTAGTTCCAAAGGGTTCTGGAAAAAAAAGCATTGGCTGGGCTGGGGCAGTTCACAGCCTGGCTGCTGGCCTTGCAGCAAAATCTGCGAGATCCAACGGACTGGAGAAAAGGAAGCCTTTCAAGTTGATGGAAAACCCCTAGGGACCTTCTGCTGGCAAACAGAGGCAGGGCTCCAAGAGCAGGGAGAAGCTGAAGGCAGTGGAGGGCGGAGCTGGGCTGCCAAGAGAGGAGATGGAAATGAATCCTCAGGGCTAGGCCACCCTGGGACTTAGCCTCACAAATGACAGCACACTTGGGGTTGGGAACATGAGTCTGGGTAAAGGGCTTGCCTTGTAAATAGGAAGAGTTGAGTCTGAACACCAGAACCTTCCTACACAGCCGGGTGTGGTGGCACCTGCTCGTAATCCCAGAGCCCGGGAGGTGAAGAGAAGACGATCCCAGCCTGGCCCAGCCAGAGAGCCTGTCTCCAAAACCAAGATGGCAAGACAGCTTAGTGACTAAGGGTGACAGCTGCCAAGCCTGATGACCTGATGTGACAGCTATGCTTGGTTGCCAGCTGGACTACATCTGGAATGAGCTACCATCCAGAAGCTAAGGGCACACCTGTGATCCGGATCTGGAGGCTGGAAGACACACAGGTTTCTGACCTGGATCTTGGCATGGAGATCTTGAGACATAGCGGCCATGACGTTTAGGCCCAGGGAAGACTGAGGCAAGCGGATCTCTCGAGTTCAAGGTCAGCCCGGGACAAAAGTTAGTTTTACATCCAAGCTCTGTGCTACACACCTTGAATCTGGGCCACACCTTCTGCTGGAGGCCTACGTGAGGACACTGGAAGCAGGAAGACACTCATTCTTCTTCGCCTGCTTGTACTTACTAGCCAGCACGTCTGTTGGAACCTGATTTGACAGAAGACCAGCTGAAACGACCACAGTCATGGGACTGAGCGACTACTAGCTTCCCTAGTAGCCCCTAGACTTCCCATTCACCGCTGCCCACTGTTAGGTTAGTCGGACTACAGACTTTAAGTCACTACGACAAACTCCCTTGATATACATATTCCATAAGCTCTGTGACTGTAGAGGCTTGAGTTCAAGCCCCGGGATCCATACGGTGGAAGGAGAGAGCCAACCCCCAAAAGCTGGCTCCTGAGCTCTGTACTCACACACGCTGAGAACCATCAAATAGATGGCATTAAGAACAGAAAACACACGCAGGGCAGTGGTGGCACACGACTTTAATCCCAGCACTTGGGAGGCAGAGGCAGGCGGATTTCTGAGTTCGAGGCCAGCCTGGTCTACAAAGTGAGTTCCAGGACAGCCAGGGCTGCACAGAGAAACCCTGTCTCAAAAAACAAGAAAAAAGAAAAAAAAAAGAAAAGAAAACACAAAACCCAATAAAACGAATAGTACCTGACTAAGGACACAGGGAGCTGACTTCTGGCCTTCAAAAACATACACACTAACACAAACAGCTAGCTTGGAGGCCTAGAATAAGACATCCCACGTCTGCACCTCTAGGGGACACGCACACTGAGAACGTTTAGGAAGAGGCTGGCCTACTGTGCTCTTTCTTATGCATGCTGAGGCCACCTGCCATGGGGTATGCTCTTCCTTTTGCATCAAAGCTCTCTACTGCAGAGAGGGTCACACTGTCACAGACGCCAGCAGAATGTGCTCAGCAGCAAACCCTAGGGCTCCAAGAACCTTTCTGCTGACCCTCTTACGTTCCTCCAGAGTGGGTGGCTGTCCCTGATACATCATGGATGCCCAATCCATGCTGATTAAATGAATGAATGAATGAACGTGTGGATGGATGATCTAGAGGGAACCACAAAAAAACTCTCGAGGGAATGGTCTTATGTAAAAAAGGGTGAACAACTCACTTTAAGCTGAGAACACAGATTTTAAAACGTGCTGCATGCTGAAAGTATGAGAATTTGACTGTGTGTGTGTGTGTGTGTGTGTGTGTGTGTGTGTGTGTGTCAGCCAGAGAACAACCTTAGGTGTTGTTTCTCAGCTGTCCACCCTTACTTTCTTCAGGGTGTCTCTTACTGGTTTGGAACCAGCTTGCTGTCCAATGAGCCTCACAGATCTTCCTGTATCTACCTTCACAGTGTTGGGACTCGAAGCGCCCGCTACCATATCCAATTTTTAATGTGGATTCCAGGGACAGAACTGATGTCTTTGTGCCACTGTGCTCACAAGGAAGGTACCTGACCTATTAAGCCACCTCCGCAGCCCTGAACCAGACACTTAACCCGTAAACATTTTATGAAGCAGCAACCTTTACGGAAAATATAAGATATCCCGTCCTGATGTGAAATATATATCCCATTAGCACAGTAAGCCCCAATTTCCCCGACTTCTTTAGAAGAACAAAGTCCCTGCTGTCTGTTTCATGTCCCCGTTCTGTTCAGCAGCCTTAGGTGACAGGAGCGTTTATGAAGTATTTACACCCCCCTCTCTGGGTTGTGCTCCTTTTTGTTTCATTCGCCATCTGCATTCATTTCCTTTCATTTAACCTCCTTGATGGTCCTTGGGAGAGTGACAAAATGGCTCTCTGCGACTGTCACCTGATTTCACCTAGGTTTCCAGACTCAGCAGCGCCTCTCCCGTCAGGGTGAGGGAGAAGCGCTAACTTAGACCCAGTGTCTCTGTTTCTGCCATAGCCACGGGGCCCCAGTTGGTGCTGGTTACTGCAGCCTTCCCTTGTGGTGGCTCGTTACGAGGTCTTCATTCCTTCAGCAGAACGCTCTAACTTTGATAGAAGTCGTCCTTGTAACCCAACTCCAATCCGGGAAAGGAAAAGAGGACATTTTCCCTTCATCTGCTTTGTGCATGCTAGCAATGTACAGGAGTAATACTGTCTGCCACCATTAACGTGAAGGAAACAAAATTCCCAAAGACTTAGAGCAGCATCTGCTCAGCTTGCTCCATGGTTGTGAACAGACACCATGGCCAAGGCCACTTATAAAAGAAAGAGATTATTGGGTCTTGTTTGCAGTTTCAGAGTTGATGCTGGAGCAGTAGTCAAGAGCGTACGTGTTGAGATAGCAACCATGGGGCGGAGAGGGAACTGAGAATGGCTTGGGCTTTTGAAACCGCAAAGCCCACTCACTCCCAGGGACACACTTCCTCCAACAAGGCCGCACCTCCTAACCTTTCCAAACAGTTCCACCAAATGAGACCAAGCATTCAAATATGTACGCCTATGGGAGCCATTCTCATTTAAACCATCAATCAATCAATCAATCAATCAATCAATCAATCATCAATCATCAATCAATCAGTGACAATAAATACAATGCTGGGCTATATCAGGGAGCTATACCAGGCTTAGTTAAAAACAATTATTGTTGTATATGTTTGATCCCCAGTACCTACGTTAGGAAGGAATGAAGGGAGAGAGGATGAGGCGGAGGGAGGGAGGGAGGAAGGGAGGGAGGCCAGGTATAGAGGAATGCAATGCTGGGAAGGAGGATACAGAGCATTCCCTTGGGGTGCTGGCCATCCAGTGTAGCCTACTTGGTGAATCAGGGAGAGACCCTATTTGGAAAATAAAAAGACAGTTTCTGAGGAATGACACCCAAAGTTGTCCTTTGGCCTCTACATGCGTGCGCGCGCGCGCGCGCGCGCGCACACACACACACACACACACACACACACACACAGACACACACACGAGCTCTGGTTCTAGCATGGAAGGGTGGCATGTGTGTGCACACAAAGCACAGACCCGACAGTACCCTGATAGACTATTTTCCCTTAGTCCAACCCAACATGTTAAAAAAAAATCTCAAATACAAACTATTTCCTTGAAGGGTCGACCCAAACCAACTCATGCACATATGGATTCCCAGCTAAGAGCAACCGGGCATGGCCACACCCGAATCTCTGCCTGGGTCATAATGTGAATTTGTTCAGTAACTAATGGCCCGGCCGGACCACGGAAACAGGGGACTCAAGAGCTTCCTTTCATTAGGCCATCTCTTTGAGAGCTACTGAGTGTCCATCCCATAAGGCTGCCAGCCCCTGGCAGAGCGGAAAGTGCCTGCTTTACTGACTGCCATTCACTGCTGTCCTACTGAAGGCGGCCATTGTGTGGCTGGAGCGGAAGGAACAAGAGTGCTACTGATGGCTTCCCCTACCCAAGGACAGCCAGTGCTGCTGTGCGGGCACAAGTGTGTTCTGCTCCCGTGCTTGGTGGGTGCTGCGGGCTGGTCCAGTTCCAGGCTCTGCAAAGGTTTACGGCCACCCTCTATTAGAGCAATATAAAATACAACATATTTTGTCTGTCTCCTTTTCCCTCCATCCTTCCCTATTTCTTTCCTTCCCTTCCTTCCTTCCCTTTCCTTCTTTCCCTCTTTATTCTTCCGATTTTTTTTTTTTTGCTTTGTGGTACTAAGAATTGAACCTAAGTCCCTGTGTGTGGTGCAGGGGGGTGCCACCAGCGCTCCATGTTTCTTTATGAGATCTAGATCCGGAGATTCTAACTAGTCTTCATCTCTTTTGCTTCTTTCCCCCAGCATCACCTTTGAGGGCCTTCTTCACTCAAAGCATGAACAGAACTGGTTCCAGCAGAGAAGCATGGCATGGGTACAGAACCACCGAGCAGATCGGAATTGTTCTGTGGAAGGGAGCATTCTTCTAAGAGTAGGCTGCTGGGCTCCTGCAAAAAAAGAGTCTACCCGAAGGACGCAGAGCCCAGCTTCCCTGTGGAACAGCGACGGCCACAAAGTAGAGTTCAAAGTCAAAGCTGACACCTAGGAAGGAGAATGTTCCTTTACGGAGGTTCGGTATTGTGACACTAACTCTGCAGTGTCCCCTGAACTGGAGGCTTCTGTGCTCCTGGATGGCTATTCCTTATGCCTCCACATATCCAACTTTGGATATAAGGGAGAAGATGGCAAGCCTGACATAAACCTGGCAACACGAGGACTTCCATTTTGCAAAGATTTATGGGATACCTACAGGGTGATGATAAGTCGGTAATTTTCAGGAGTGTTCTGTCACATGACTGACCCTGAGCATGTCCTCTTTCCTCCCTCTCAGTCAGGATTCAAGTCTGTGTGTAGGCCTACTTCTTCTGATTTGACCTTGAACTTCTGATCCCCCTTGCTTCTGTCTCCTGAGAGCAAAAATTATAAATGTGTGCCACTACACATGGTTTCTATGGTGCTGGAGAACCAAACCCAGGGGATTATGCATGCTAGACAAGCTCTAACCGTGGAGCTACAAGGCCAGTCCGAAGGCCGCTGACTTCTAAGGACAATGGCTCTGACCTTCCTTCCTTGCAATCTTCTCTCAAGACTCAACGACAACATGAATGAGAGAAAAGAAGCCAGTGTTGAGGATCAGTGTGTGTTGGGGACAGGGGTAGAGACAGCGTGGAGAAGAAGCCATAGAGAAAGGAGTAGATACACAGACCCAGAATTCAAGGCAGTGGCTGATGCAGTGAACGCTACTGGACACAAAAACACTCTTTCTCTCCTGACGCTCCCTCTGCCAGAAAAAGCAATTAATAGCAATGACCACAAGTGAGTAGCCAAGCTAATTTCCAGCCAGGCTTGTGGCAGGTGGGAAGAGGGGGCACAGAAACCCACCCATTGCCTCCCTCGGCAGAGGCCCCCTCCGCTGCCATCATTGTAAGTAATTCTACACAGCCAGGGGAATAAAGGCCTGAGCATAAGGTTTCTATCTGGGCTGCACAGAAGCTGATTAAAAATGCTAACTACCGTGATTGTCCAACCACCAGACGCTCCCTGGAGACCCACGCTCACAGATGGTGATTAGTTTGGGATGGCCAGAACATTCACCGGGACCATGTTGCTATAACACCCACAGACTATCTGTCACCCTCCCGGGAGGCCGTTCAAGGCTGTTTACCTCATATAGTTAACTTGAACCATAAGCTTCCCCAGCCTCTTTGATACAATTTTAATCACCCTCCTCTGGTCTTCTCCTCACTATCGTATGCATTTTTTTTTTGCAAGGCACAAGGCAAAACTCCCCTTGGAATTCTGCAGCAGGAGAAAGCCCCTTCCCAAAGCTCTCCTGCGTCGAATGTGTGCTGCCTCCCCGTAGACACTATCCAGGGTCCCCTTTGATTTCCTCGCCTGTGTTAATCCTCCCCAAAGTGGCAATTCATCATGGCTACTGGTGGAGATGGGTGGTAAGAGATCAATACTGAGGCCTTGTAACAAATGTTTTCAACATTGAAACTGTTTATCTTCTCCAGAATGCACCCTTTCTCCCTCTCCTCTTACAGGTAAATTCGAGTTTTCCTTCCTTCCTTCCTTCCTTCCTTCCTTCCTTCCTTCCTTCCTTCCTCCCTCCCTCCCTTCCTTATTCTTCCCTCCCTCCCTCCCTCCCTCCCCCCCTCCTTCCTTCCTTCCATCCATCGGTCCTTTTACATCCTAGGCCAGTCTTGAATTTGCTGGCTTAAGCCTCATACCAGCTCCATGTCCAAACGCCTAGGACTACAGCTATATACCACTGTGCCCGGGCAGAAAGCCTTTTTTTTTTTTTTTTTTTCTGTTGATGTGCCTCATCTTTCTCTACAGATTTATTTTTCATTATGTTTATAATTTTGTGTGTGTGTGTGTGTGTGTGTGTGTGTGTGTGTGTGTGTAGGGGGCTATGTGTATATATCCAAGGATGCCAGAGATATCAATCCTTGGGTTTGGAGTTACAGATGGTTGTGAGCCTCCAGACATGAGCGCTGAGAACTGAACCACCTAAATCGAATGCTCTTTACAACCAAATTCTAATTTTCTACACTGACCTCAGATATCTACCTGTCTGTCCATCAGTCTGTCCATCCATCCATCCATTCATCCACCCACCCATCCATCTAGAAATTAAGGGCAAGAGAGGTAACAGACCCCCATCCATATCTATCTATCTATCTATCTATCTATCTTCCATCCATCCATCCATCTAAGGGCGAGAGAGGTAGCAGGCTCCATTCTGGCCTGGTGTCAAAGCTATGTGGACTACTACCTCCATGGAATCCTTCCCCGAAAACTACAACTACCCATTTCTGGGTCCTAGCAACTTGCAAGAGCATCCTATGTCTGGCAGGCTGGCCACACATTCTTTCTGGAAAAGCCCTGGGTACTGATCCTGTGACATTTGTTGGATCCTTCAGCACTGAGAAGGGCAGCCCGTGATGAAAGGAAGAAACCATTTCAAGTAATTTCATGTAAAGTCTGTGTGCTCTGACATCTCTTCTATGGGTAGGCACCGTCAGCTTTCTTGAAGCACCACGTGGGCACCATGCCAAAGAAAAGGAAGGGGGGCAAGTCTGGGCTCACGTTCTGGGTTCGACCATTGCAGGTGATGTGATTTCTCAGTTCTCTAAATCTCATTTTCTAGGTTTGCAAAATGGTAGAACATTGTCCTTCTGGGCTCTCGTGACTGTTTAGAGTTTGTTTTAAAGCTTATTCCTTACTCTAATTTTTTATTCTCTGGTGGTGTTGAAAATCAACCTTAAGGCTTCATGTATTCTAGGCTAGTGTTCCACCACTGAGCCATACCCCTCTACCCCTTCCTGGGGGATTCCCCGAGTCAGTGAGTGGAATGGTAACCTGAATAAGCCTTTTTCCTGGGAGGCCCAGTTGCTTTTGGTTATGGTGTTTACCACAGCAGTGGAAACCCTAACTAAGACAGGAAGTGGCAGTTCCAATGAGTCCTCTAGTAGAGACTTCTTCATGAGTCTTCAGTCTAAAATTCCATTCAGGGAGAGTCAGATGGCTGGGCAGGTAAAGAGCTCCAAACCTGATCATCTCAGTTTGATTTCCGGTCTCCAAATGGTGGAAAGAGAAAACCAACGTCTTCAAGTTGTCTGACCTCCACATAAACTGTAGTGTGTATGTATACACACACACACACACACACACACACACACACACACACACTTTAAAAAGTCCTTTGACATAAGCAAGTCCAGGGCTTTCCGTAGGAATTCTCTAGTCTCCTCACATCACCGCCCTCAGTTGAAAGCTATCCGGTTGGGTCTGTGGGGACAGCTCAGTTGATAAAGTGCTTGAGATTCATCAGTATAACCTGAGTTCAGATCCTAACCTGAAAGCAAGGTGGTAGCCGAAAAGGTCTACACTCCAGCTGGGGAGGTGGAGATACAAGGACTCTTGCAGCTCATTGGATGGCTACCCTGTCAGTTAGTTCTACATTTGGTGAGATAACTTGCCTCAAAAGGAAACAGGAGTGTCAGAGGGAGACCCGTGGCATCAACCTCTGGCCTCTGAAGTCTTGGAGATCTTCCCGCCTCAGCCTCTAAAGTGGGGGATTACACTTACAGGCGTGTCACTGTGTCTTGCTTTTATCTCAGAATTCTAGACTTAGGCGTTAATGATGAAAGCTTTGATTGGATCTCAGAAGAAGAGACATCTTGGAGGAACAGTTACTGTTGAAGCCATCTCATTAAAACCAACACTTCCCACGTGACTGCAACTTTAAGTTGCCATAACAACCTCCCTGTGGAGTTAAATACCCAGAAGCCCATTCGTACTTAATGGTACTTGTGTGTCCCTCGGTCTCCTTATGTTTCCTTTACCATTCCTTTTGAACAAAGGGAAATGTTGTGGTCTGGCCTTTTGCTATGTATTGTAGCCCTCAAGGCCTAGTTGCCCTCGGAGACTAGAGAATCTGACATTATGTAACATTGCCTCCCCCACCGCCTATAGTTGGGCATAAATAAGTGAGATAGGCGGGGTTTGGGTTCCTGGGCTTGGTGCCTGAGGAAACCAGGAGGAGAGGAATGAAAAGATAGAAAAGCTAGATGTTGTGAAAACATGGCCATGAGGGTTGGCCAATGGGAGTTAAGAGTTGCCCAAATGGAACATGGCAAATTATCATTCAGGATTACTGATGGGAAAATGGTTTCCAATCGCTTAGGAGGGTAGATATCTGCCCAGCTCTAGTGCATTAAAAGGCTTATTATAAATATAAAAGCTGCGTGTCTTTTATCTGGGAACTGAATGATCAAAGGTGGGGTAGCAAACCCCATTTGAGATGAAATAATTACCGCAACAGGAAAGGTGGAATAAGGGTTTGCAAACGGAGGAGTTGACTCCCTTTCACTGAGGGATGGCTGCGGGGTGAGGACGAGGCCAAAGCAGGGCATGGCTGCAAGGGGCATCCTTAGGGTTTCACAAAGGAAGGCCACAGTGGCCCCAACCAACGTGGCCAAGTTTTAACTGTGTTTTGAATGTGAACTGTCCTCCATAGGTGGAGGAGTTAAAAACCACAGCCCTGCAGGCGATGCTGTTTGGGAAGGTTTGAAACCTATAGTAGGTGGACACGTGCTGGAGGAAGTGGATTACTATGGGCTGGCTTTGTGGTTCTTAAAAGCAAGATCCAGCCAGGCAATGGTGGCACATACCTGTGATCCCAGCACTTGGGAGGCAGAGGCAGGCGGATTTCTGAGTTCGAGGCCAGCCTGGTCTACAGAGTGAGTTCCAGGATAGCCAGGACTACACAGAAAAGCCCTGTCTTGGAAAAACAAAACAAAACAAAAAACAACAAAAAAAACCCAAACCAAAACCAAAACAAAACAACAATAACAAAAAAGCAAGATCCAACTTTCTGTTCTCTGTCTGTCTGTCTGTCTCTGTCTCTGTCTGCCTGTCTGTCTGTCTTTCTCCCTTTCTCTCCCTCTCCCCACCCCTCTCTTCTTTGAACCGTGAGCCAAAAGAAACCTTCCTCCTTAACGGTTTGTCTGATCCTTGTTTTTGCCTGGCATGAAGCCACAGCCATGAGAAAGGCAGCTAACAAAGTAGAGGAAAGTAACTCGGGCTCTGGGCAGCTCAAGGCATGTACTCTGCTCCTTAGACAGCCAGGTGGTAGGTAAGGTTCATCAGTAACAACGGGAGAGAGATGTCGGGGAGGGGATAAGGAGTCCAAAAAGGCAAAGAATCAATTAAAAAAAAAAAAACCAATCGATCCAAATTTCGGGAGTGACCATGGTGAGAACTTCCGCGTGCTCTGGGTAGAAACCCGAGGGACATGACGTGGTTTCCAGTCTACCTAGACAGCCCTTCGGCTGTGGAAATGACTTATATCTTGGATCAGGAACATGGCACTCCAGGGCACGTGCTCTTGGTAGAGGTCAGTGGTGACAATGTCATCGTCGGGGAGGTGTAGAGAATAAAAGACCAGTATAAACAAAAACAAAGCGCCAACGAGCAAAGGATAGCAGAGAAGGAAGCCTGAGAAGGGCAGCCTGGCTTGCCCGACGCCAACCCCAAGAGTGATCTAGAACGGACTGTGAGGATCTCTGAGAGGCATGATAAATCACAAGGGTCGTGAGCATCTGGAATCTGTGTCTCAGGAAGAAACGCCTCGCTCAGATCAATATGCACTGAATGAGTCCTGTGAATCACTGCCAGGGTGAAAGTGTCAGGGATGAATACAGTTATTCTGCCCTGTGTGAGGGTGTGGGGCAAGAAGAGGCAGGCAGAATCTTTAAGAACAGAACACAGCCGGGCGGTGGTGGCGCACACCTGTAATCCCAGCACTCTGGGAGGCAGAGGCAGGCGGATTTCTGAGTTCGAGGCCAGCCTGGTCTACAGAGTGAGTTCCAGGACAGCCAGGGCTATACAGAGAAACCCTGTCTCGAAAAAAAAAAATCCAAAAAACCCAACAAACAAACAAAAAAGAACAGAACGCACGCTGGTCCCAACGTTGCCTGCCTGGGACCTCAGCATCGGGGAGGCTGAGGTGAGAGCGCCATAACTGCTCATCGTGGGCTGCATACCCAGATCCTGTATCTTAAGAACAAAAGTTAGCTGAGCACAGTGGGGTGTGTCTATAATTCCAGCATTGGGAAGCGGAGGTGGAGGGGTCAGAAGGTCAGGGCCACCCTAGACCACATGCTGAGTTCAATGCTAGCCTGGGATAAATGACCTCAGAGGAAAACACACAGACGAATAGCAAACATGACAAAGCAGATGGCTCCAAGTGCGGAGCAGAGGTGAAGAGGTGGGCGTGGCTGGAGGGAAAGATTGTTCTTTAAGATAGACTACAAGAGTGAGTTCCAGGACAGCCAGGGCTATACGGACAAACCCCGTCTCGGAAAAACCAAAACCAAAACCAAAACCAAAAAAAAAAAAAAAAAAAAAAACCTTGAGCACCAACAGAATTTGACTGGCAGGAGGTGGAGACATGAGGGTTGGCGAGATGGCCCAGCAGCCTGGCCGCAGAGCCTTGATCCCCGGGACGACACACAGTAGATGGCAAGAATTGGTTCTTAGATGTTGTTCTTTGACTTCCATATATACCTATGCCATGGCATGTAAAATGCACATGCATGCAGTGCACACATGCACAGGAACATGCACACACACACACACACACAGACACAGATACACACACACAGATACACACACACAGATACACACACACATTTGCAAAAGAAGAGATGATAAGCCAAATGGAATCCAGAGGAAACAATGTGCCTGGGGAGAAGCCAGGGCCTGCTAAGGATAGGAGGGCAGGCCCAAGGGAGAAGCTGGGGTCTGAGCGCTGTCAGGGGAATGCAAGGAAGCTGTGCTCAGACTTCCCAAGGATGAGTGTCCAAACTTAGAGGCTCATTGGGTGCTCTCTCTCTCTCTCCCCTCCCTCACTCCATCCCTCATCCCTTCCTTTTCTAAGTGGGACTGAGTCGCCTTGGTGCTCAGTGGGTAGTGACAGGCTATCACTAGCTGTCCACGTCCCTGTTAGGGGCGTAAAAGAAGATGCTACATGATCCTGTATCAGGAAGATGATGGGAAGGATGGGAAGCCAGAGAAAAATCACTTTGCGCCCTTTCCATCTTGAAGATGCAATCTTCCTTTGAGATAAGGTCTCATTTATTTCAGGCTGGCTTCAAACTGGTTACCTAGCCCAGGAGAACCTTGAACTCGCTGCCCAACCCCCCCTTGCTTCCATCCTCAAGTGGTACAATTACACGCATGGAACACCACACCCAGATGATGAGATGCGGATGATAGGAACCGAGGGCTTCGTGAATGTTAGGCCAACACTACTCATTGAGATCCATCCTCCTTCCTAGGATACAGTGCCTTACGCGGGGACCGCCTATCTTTGGGGACTGGGAATGAACAGTATGATTTATGAAAATGCCTTCTGGCCACCAACTCAGGAAAGCCTTCCCTAGCTCTGCTTCCCTGACCAGCTGAACGTCAGGGCTCTATTTAGGGTCTTACATAGGGCTATAAACCATACAGGCGAAAACATGGAAGAGCGAGGGGTCCCCTAGATAGACAGCATATGTTATCGATTCCTACCTGTATTAATCATTTATTTGAGAGGAAAGATAAACCATATTAAAGGGACTTGAGGGGATTCATCTTCTCGTATCGATAACCCATTAGTGTGAAACGAACTGCAGCGATGGTCGAGGCCACTTGAAACTCTCCGGAAAACCTAGAAACAAGGCTGTTTGGCGTCCCACAGCAAACTTACAGGGCTCTCCCCTGTGCCGTGGGAGGGTCTTCTGGGGGCTCTGATGCCAGGTCTCTGGGTACAGGCCGTTCATTGCTGGCAGAGAGTGAACGGACCCGAGAGAAGTCAGTTACCATGGGCATATAAACCCCAGCGAGGGCAAGCTGAAGTCGTGAAATGGAAACTGCAAAAACCCCTACATGGGAGGTGTGTGTCCTCTTTATAGTCAGAGCGCCTTCGGTGCACCTGCTGCACCTTTTATATGGTGCAAAGGTTACAGGCAGGGCGACAGACTATAGGAGTGGAAGAATTGGGGGGGTGTGTGGTCCTTGACTCTGTTTACTTAACACAAATTTCCTCTTAAAGATCCCAACATAAACGTATGCTAATAGATAAATGGGGTTAGCACTGGTCGCCAGAAAGAACAGCTTCATAGTTACTACAGAAAGCTAAAACTTGCCTCCGAGTGGAAGCAGACTGTTAAAACTAATTCACCGATGGGCCAGTGAGGGGGCTCGGCAGGTAAGGGCATTTGTCTTCAAGCCCGATGACCTCACAAGGTGGAAGGAAGCAACTAGCTCTCAAAAACTGTCCTCCGCCCTCCACATAACCCTCCCCTCCTCTGACGTTATGTCCACACACATACACACACACTACAAAAGAAAAGATTTTAAAAAAGCGCTCACCGAGCAGATTAATGGATTTATGTCATGTCTGTAGGTGTGTGTATGTGTACATGTGTACACATGTTCATTTATGAGTGCCTGCATTTGTGCATATGTGCATATGTGCATGCACATGAAGGCCTATTGGCCTGGAACTCACCACATGGGTTAAGCCGATGACTTCTCTAGGGAACTGCCAAATTCTGCCTTCCCAGAGCCGAGACTATCAGGACCCACCACACTTGGCTTTTTAATTCATTTACTTTCTTAAGACAAGACGTTAAAGTCAGTGCATCTCTCGGGGTGCTGTGTTGTTTGAAATGTTTTGTTTTGTTTTGTTTTGTTTTGTTTTGGAGACAGGGTGTCTCTCTGCATAGCCCTGGTTGTCCTGGAAACTTAATATGTAGACCAGGCTGGTCTAGAACTCAGAGATCCTCTGCCTCCTGAGTGCTGGGATTAAAGGTGTGCCCCTCCACCTTTGCTGTTTGCAATCTTCGGTGAAAGTACAGTTTCTAGCACTTGGAGAGGAGCAATTAGGAAGATCAAATGGGTAACTTCCCAGACTCCCTAAGGGTGACAGTTCCCGCTCTTTGCCTAGAACCCATAGTGTTGTTTCCAGTGCTGATTCCTATGTGGGTGGATGTGTCTCACAGGATGTTGCAAATAAGGCATAGACTGGAAGAGGCTCAGCACCTCAGGGCTTGTAAAAGAATTTATCTCTGTGGAGATGAGATCCCGAAGTCTGAAGAGGAGTCGGGAATATGGAAGGCGTTTCTGCGGCTCTGCTTAGGGAAAGGCAAAATGGCCTTCTGTCCAGGCAGGGGTCCAATTTTCACAACAAGATTTCAACTCTGCCACCTGCACTTGTGATTTCTATGGCATCAGGCTCTGGCCTGGCCTGGCAACACAATATAGGAGCACCCCAGGCTCTTGTCAGAGAATACAATCTCAAACTGTCTGCTATTCAGCCTCTATCAAAAGCCCAGCTGAGAAAAGCAATATTTACAAAAGATTATTTGAAGGGCAAGCGGTTCATCCATTCTTCAAAACACTCCACATTCCATCCACGGATCAAACCCGAACACCTTGCAGCTACACGCCGGGGGCCGTGTTACTTTACCCCACGCGGAACCGCTGTCACCAGACCGGATTTTAATACCAAGCCACTTGCTCTTATCAAAAAGTTGTGACAAGAAGCAGACAGAGGAAATCTGTTATTATAGTTGAGAAAAAGCTGTGACCGGAATGGAGCTCACTTTGAAAAAAAAAAAAAATCCTGTAAAGCCCCATGTGAGAAACTGTAGAAATGAACTTTAAGATGCAGGGTGCCGACGGTGTATGCTTATAAACCGCAGGACTCAGTGGAGATAGGAGGGTCAGGGGTTCAAGGTCGTCCTTGGCTACACAGACAGTTTGAAGACAACCTGAGCTCTATGAGAGCCATGGGAGATGGTGCATTTGATAAAGGGCTTAATGTACAATAAAGAGGATCCGAGTTCGATCCTCAGCACTCACATAAAAAGACAGGTGTGGAGCACATGTCATCCCAGGATTGGTCAGTGGAGACAGAAGGATCCTGGGGTTTGCTGGCCAGACAGCCAAGCCTACTCACTGGGCTCCGACACACTGGGAAACTTTGTCTCATAAAAAAAGGTGGACAGTGCCTGAAGAATGACCAAGGTGGACATTGTTTCCATGTGCAGGTTCCCATACACATGAACACCTGCACACATTTGCGTTTCCATGAAATAGCAAAGCCTGTCTTCACATTTCTCCTTTGGGCTCCTACCTTGACTTACTGATGGCCTGGGAGCTAAAAGCATAAGGCAAAATAAACCCTCTCCTTACCAAAGTTGCTTTTGGCCAGAGTGTTTGTATCATAGCAATGGAAAGGAAACTAGAATTGTCTCCTTTCATCTGATCATGGAGTGAACGGGACCTTGGCTGTCTGTAGCTCACATACACTAATCCTTCAGTTTCTCGTATCAGGGCCCTTCTTCTCTTTTTCTATGTTTACTTCTATCTGGGTGATGGATTCATTGTATAAAAGGCCATAAAACTTTTATGGAAGTCGAATACGGCATAAATAAGTAAAGAGAGCAGCCGCTGTCTCTGCTCCCTTCAGCGCCACACCTATGTTTAGTGGGTGTCCGATTTGATGGCAATTCTCACAGATCCGCTGGTAGCCGCACAAGTCATACCGATGACCAGATTCACAGTTGCACTAAAGCTAACATTTATTGTATTGATTATGTACCTAAACACTGCAAAGCATATTTGACACGCTGTTTACTTTATCCTTTCAATAACCTCATAGGGCAGTGCCCAGCCCAACTGTATGTGCCTGTAATGTCAGTATTTGAGAGGCTGAAGCAGACCTCAAGAGAGTTCCAGTTCAGCCTTGGCTATACAATGAGACTCTTCCAAAGAGTCCCATTATATATATATGTGTGTGTGTGTGTGTGTGTGTGTGTGTGTGTGTGTATACATATATATATGTATACACATATATATGTATATACATATATACACATATATATAATGTACTATCATAACAAAAATTTTACATTATATTTGTTATATATAACATGTCACTATATATATATATGTATATGTATATACGAATTTAGAGCTGAGGGTGTGAGTCAGAGATACTGCACCTACCTAGAATGTCTCATTGAAGTGGCCTGGTGTGTGGTTGAGACACAGAGAGTTTGTCCAGAATCTCCAAATGAGGAGTCAGGGGAATGATTGAATGGCAGGGAACCTGCCTGTTTGCAGATGGCCTTGTGTTCCATGCATTCCTAGCACTGCAAACAAAACACCCTGCAAAGTCCCTTCAAAGTTTGGGTCACATTACAGATGAGGTCACAGGCTATTACAAATAATGCAGATTTGGATCTTTCCCTCTTTGCTTGATAGTCTACAGGCAACTGTGCCTTCCACGTACTAGTTAACGTCTCATACAAAGGCTAAGTAATAAGCTGAAAGCATGCCCTAAGTCCTAGGATAATCTGGGCTACATAACGAGAGCTCTGAGTTTCACTTATCTAAACCCCAGGGGCTACGCACTATGTAGAGATCGTCCACAGAGCCATGGAGGCACCTGAGCTACTGCTGACCGGGCCAGTCTCCGGAGCCAGCTATCCATCTAACAGGCACTGATGGCTGTGCCCACTGGGCCAGCGCCCACCTGTGACATCAGTCACTAGAGTAGTTTAAGGTACTGTGTCACCCCTGGATATCTGCATAGGTCAGTTTCAGCACCAATATCCACTGATACTCCAATCGCTTTTACAAAATGGTATTTATCACTTGCACATAACTGAAACACCCCCACATAGGTATAGAACACTTGTCTAATGACACCTGCACATCCACCTGCAGGCACATATTGCTTTTATGTAACATAAACACATCCCACTGAAGGCATGGCATACTTTTAATCAGTTCATTAGTTACACACTAGGAGAAAGGCACTAAGCAGGGGCTGCAGGAAGGAAGGGGACAGGCCACAGAGGCCACACCAGACCTATTGTTCATTCTTCCATTTGGCCCATTTGAATTACATGGTGATTAAAATCAGCACAGAAGTCCTCTAATATCTCTCTTTCTCTCTCTCTCTCTCTCTCTCTCCCTCTCTCTCTCTCTCTCTCTGTGTTTGTGTGTGTGTGTGTGTATGTGTGTTTTGTACATGTGTGTGTAGGTGCATATATTGGAGGCCAGAGGACAACTCTTGAAGTTACCCCTCAGTTGCTGTCCACATTGTATTTTTGAGACAAGGTCTCTCACTGGCTATGAACCTGCAGAGTAGGCTCAGCTGGCAGGCTTGTGAGCCCCAGGGGTGGAACCGACTCTAACTACCCAGTCATAGGACTATAAGCATGTGTCACAAGAATGGTATTTTCTTTTTTCTTTTCTCTCTCTCTCTCTCTCTCTCTCTCTCTCTCTCTCTCTCTCTCTCTCTCTTTCTTTCTTTAGCTCTGAAGGGCTTAACTCAGGCCCTCTTGTAAGCATATTATTGACCGCTATCTCCCCAGTCCAAACTCTCCCATTTTTTACCCAGCTTCCACATAACTTCTTCATATTCTGCTTGCTCCACCAAAGCTATATTTCAAGAAGAATAACCTTAAAAGTACATTTGGAGACTTGGCTTTGAGCATATCAAAAGGACATTAAAATAAA
>OZ030028.1:21950000-22012500 GCA_964023405.1 Apodemus agrarius
CAACGGCTACAGGGAACTGCCGTCACAGAAGGCAAAGGGGGCCTTCCACTAGAAGAAGCAAAGCCTAGTCCATGTCATAAGGAAACCTCAGCTCAATGCGGGATTCTTCGGAACGGTAAGAATGGGAAACGAAGGCTGAGAGGCTGCCTCAGTGGATAGTGGCACTTCCTACCATGGAAGTCTGGAGGCCTGGGAGAGGAGGACCCCCAGAGGCCCACGGGTCAGCTACTCTGGCATATGTAGTGGTGAACGAGGAGACCCTGCCTTAAAAAAGCTGGAAGGTGAGAACTGACACCTCGGGGTGTCCCCAGATCTCCACACACATGTGCCACGGCATGCATGTGCCTGCCTTCATACACACAAACATGCGAACACACAAGCACATCATACACACACACACACACACACACACACACACACACAGAGAGAGAGAGAGAGAGAGAGAGAGAGAGAGAGAGAGAGAGAGGGAGAATGGATACCTAAAGACCACCAATAATAAAATAGCATTTATCTGTCAGAAGAAATAATCACCAGCTGCTTGCTATCTTTGCAGAAGAGCCAGGTTCCGTTCCTAGCACCCACATCTGCATGTCACCCTAGCTCTAGGGGATCTGATGCTCTTTTCTGGTCTCTGTGGGCCCTGCATATACAAGGCAGGTATAGGCAGGCAGGCACACACAGAGAGAGTGGGGGTGGGAGCAAGTGCAATGGATATATATCCTGTCTTAAAAATTGTAAGGACAAATCTAGACAGTGTTAATTCCATATACTCTTGGTGATTTCCGAGGTAAAATGTACGTACACCTCCCCAAATCAAAGCGCTGTGTTTGAGTGAGGGGGAGGTAAGGTGGGGTGGGAACCTTCCCATAGGAGCAGCAAACCCTGGGGTTGCAGCAAGCTCTCACAAGAACAGCTGTGCTCCAGGTGTGCTTAGTCTGGGGGTGTTGGCATTGTGTTGGATGCGTGAACAGCAGTGCCTCCGCACTAGGCAGATTCACCCCCATCTCTTATCACACCTACACTCTCCTAATGGAGAGCGCTCTTTGATCAAGGCCTTGGAAACCATCTTCAGTCACAGACAAACACCGTGCTTCTTCTGGAGGCGGCAGCTTCCGGCACCAGGCTCTGCATTCCCTTGTTTAGGAGGCTGTGGGTCTGATCAAAGATGGCCACTTGGTAGACACATCACCCAGAGGTTCCACAACTCTAGACTGTTACAGGGCTTTGTTGTGGAGGGTTGCCTCTACGCTGTTGTGACGGGACCTTTTTCATTTTTTTTCTCAACACGGTCCAAGTTGTCACAGGGCGGCATAACCTCCCTTATAACATTCAGCAGTGAGAGACCATTACTGTAAAGGACGTGCAGGTTCACTATTTATCCACCTGTTTCCTATTACACAGATCTGGTAAATGAGTACTTGGTCCCTCCACACTTAAGGAGCTGAGTAGGCGTCTTCTGCAATTGCTGGCACCGGTAAAAGGCACATTGTAGGCTTTCAGAAAGTGCTGGAAGAACAGGGATCCTCCTGAAAGACCCTTGCTCTGCACCCTTGTCCCAGACCCAGCCAGCCTACTGAGCAACTCCTAATTTACACACTAATGAGAGTATGTCAAAAAATTATGCTGGCTCTTTTTTTATTATTATTATTATTTTGAAAGGAAGTTTTTGGGGGCGCATTAAGAAGGAAAAAGTTAAAAGCAGTATTTCCTTTGGTGACATTTCTGTAGGGCGGTACCTCCATCAAAGTCTCAGAGCCTGTGAGGGCTGCAAACCATATGGCCAACTCTAAAGGATTCCTGTTTCCACGCTCCCAGGACCAGAAGCCACAGGAAGGCTTCTCCAGTTTAACAAGGCTCTCTGACTTCTGGAGGAGGCATGTTTAAAGAACACGCCCCCAAATGTGAGCTAACAATACACCAAGGCTTATTCTTTGGCTCCAGAGTGAGAGGGAATCCGAGCTGCATGGCCCACCCAATCCCATAGCCAGCAAAGGTGTCAGCTGCCCCCCCCAACCCTCTGACCCCTGGACAATTTTTATAGAGTATTCAGTGAGTCTGAGGCCTCCTAAGAATGTCACACTTCTCTCCAAGTGGCCTAGCCTCACCTATACCGGGAGCTCAGAGCGGGATTTTGAAACATTAACTACTGTGCTCGCTGCGTGGTTGTCCGAAAGCACCCCTGCAGATGTCACCAGTAGGAGCCTCTTTGTCGCCGTCTCACCACGGTCCCTGGTTGCTGGGAGCATTTTGAACAGGCTGTCCACTTAACTATACCAAGTTACCATGCCCTCAATGGCCAACCCACACTGCCCCGCAGAGCCACACTGGGAGCCTCACATTTAATAAACAAGAAATGGATGTTGCTGGTACCCATGTCCCCTACCCAGAAAGTCCACTGTTTTACTCTCACTGCCATCTATAACTTATGACTCTGGGTAGAGCCCAGGAAGGCTGACCAATAATTTAGGATCTGGACTGGGAGACTCTTCAGTATGAAGTGGGGAGTTCTCCATACTTGGATGATGATGGTGGACGGACAGTCATAAATGGATATTGTAGGGAGATGGGAGGCGTGGCGGCCTAGTTGAAGATGCCGAATTTCCAAATTCCATGTTGAACGTCCTTAATTAGTGTAGCAGGGTCACCGGAACAAGAACCGGGTTCAAACAAGAACACAATCCCGCTTAACTATAGAGAGTCAGCGCACACAGCTTCTTTCATATGGAAACCAGAATGCCTGGCCGCCTGGCTAGTGGGTGGGAGAGGTTGTGGCCTGGGTTCCCTGCATGCTGGCTGTGTTCTCTACCATCAGGCTGCATACTCCCTGACCACTTCAAAAAATTTAAGGACTTTCTAAAAGTTTTTCCTTGGGAACGTCATATCTGTTGATTGTTACCATATTAACAATTAAGAAAACATACATTCACGCCAGTGCAATTAAAAAAATAATAATAAGTACTTACAAGACTAGAGATCAGTAAAGCACTTCCTTAAGTTTGATCCCCAGAACCTCTGTCAAGAAAAATAGCTTTGTGGTCCAGGAAAGGAGGATCCCTGTGGCCCCCTGGCTAGCCATCCTAGGTAAATTTGGGGTCAGTGAGGGACATGGTCTCAAAGCAAAAACAAGACAAAACAAAACCTAAAACCAAAGCAGATAATACCCAAAGCAGGTAATTCCCTCAGATTTATACACACACACACACACACACACACACACACACACACCCTTGTTTACCTTGACACAGGTGAACACAAAAAATGACAAATGACAACACATGTTCAAGATACTAGCTCTATATATGTATATCTTCTTACCAAAAGTAACTGTATTTTACAAAACAAAGCAAACCTGTGACAAGAATGACTAAATCTCTGCTGTGTCTGCTTTAACAGCTGGGTTCTCCTGTCTGCTTTTGCATTCAATCTGTTTCAGCTGCATGCTGTAGATTCTGGAAAATTCTGTCACACGTCCATGAGAGAACAAAAGTAAGTAAAAAGGGAAATGAATAACATTTATTTTAAAGAAAGATGTACTTTTTTAAAAAAGTTAACCGGATGTGCATGCATCGGAGTATGTGCATGTGTGTACAGAGCCGGCAGAGGCCAAAAAGAGGGTGTCAGATTCTCTGGAGCTGAAGTTATAGGTGGGACACACCCGATATGGATGCTAAGAACTGAACTTGCTTCTCCTGCAAGAAAAATACTATGCTCCTAACCGCTGAGCTGTCTCCCCGATCTTAGGAAAGTGTGCTCTTAGGAAAACAGTTTGGGTTTTGTTGAGCTCCTGGAAAAACCCTGGGCAGTGCCCATTCTGTTCTGAAATAAAGGATGAAAATATTTTTCCAGTTCCTAGGAGTATATGATGACTGGACAGTTCTATTTCTACTGTTGTGATAAAACACCCATCTAAAAGCAAAGAGGGGTGGTCAGGGTTTATCCGCCTTACACTGACAGGTAACAGTCCATCACTGTGGGGAAGTCAAGCCGATACTCCAGTATCACAGAGAGATCACATCCACAGTCAAGTGCAGACAGAAACAATTACATCTATACTTCCTGCTTGCTGGCTTCCCTCTATGCTCAGCTAGCTTTCTCTGTGCATACACTTTGCAGTCCCGCCAGAGAAACGGTGACACCCACATCCAGAGTGTGTCCTCCTGCCGCAATTAACAATGAAGACGATCCCACACGGCAGGCTCAGGGACCAACCTAATCTGCACAACTCCTCATTAAGACTCTTCCAACATAATTTTACATTGTGGCAAATTGACAGTTAACCTAGCCAGTATAGTAATTAAGGCCCTGTGTAGTGTAGCCCAGAGTTCTTCCATCCTTCAACCACCCTTAGGAAAAAAAAAAAAGACAAGGCAGAGACACAAAGCTAGAGACGAAGAATACATTGGGAATGAGTGAGGTCCAAATTCTCTTTAGGGATACTTGGTGGGGTGTTTTTGTTTGTTTGTTTTGTTTTGTTTTTGAGACAGGGTCTCATGTATACCAGGCTACGCCAAAGATGATCTTGAATTCCTACTTGTCCTGCCCCCACTTCCTAAATGCTGGGATTATAGCCCTATATGACCACACCCAGTTTCTGGGTGCTGCTGGGACCAGAACTCAAGCCTTTGTGCCTTCTAGACAAGTACTTTACAACCGAGCCGTACCTCCAGCCCAGCGGGCACAATTTTAAATGGGAATTATCTTATCTAAGGAAGCCAGGGAAAGCGGTCTTTTCTCAAACACACTGAGCCTGCTTTGCCCTAGCAAGAGGTTAGTGAGGCGTCTTGGATATTTTTTTTTCTCTCTCCAGGATATTCTCCTGGCCAAGCATAGAGCCTAGGACATCATAGGAACTCCATGATTGGTAAACTCACATGTGCCTGTCACCGGGAAGGAATGGGCACATACGTTGCATATATGGCAATACGGAACTGTCTGTGGTGCGGGGACTATCACAGTTTGGATTAGGTGCCGAGAATTCTGAGCTTGGCATAGAGGGCAAGAATAGATAGGAGGAAATATAGAGCCATAAAAAGGCAAAGCAAGTTAGGCTGGTAGAGGCAGGGAATTGACAGAGAAGCGAATTTCTGGGGCAAAGAAAAAAAAAAAGACTTCACTTCTGAACAAGACTCCAAATCAAGATCTTTCTAGCTCAAAATATCAGTCCTGAAATGCGAGCGATCGCATGGAATTCCAACCAATGAGCGCTCGGTCTTATTTGCACAGCATTGACAGCCTGCTAGTTAATAAGCGATTCGAGTGTCTCTACCTGATTAGTGACTGTGAAGTTAAGTGCTGGAGAGAAAGCAGGGCAAGCGGGCACGGGTCCGAGTGACGCTGCGCACACTGTGCGTCTAGGAAGCTAGTATGTCTATGGAATAGCTAACGACCGCTCTACCCTTCCGCGTATCCCCTTCCTGAGGTCAGGATTTAGAAACTGGCCCAGGAGATGTCAGGGAGGTGGGGGAACGGAAGGTGAGAAGGGAAGAATTTGGGCCAATCGGAGGATTTTAAGCGTGTGACATTGAATACCTTTACCAGTGGCAACCCATACAGCTAAAGATGCCTGTTAACAAGGATCAGATACTGGGCTTCATGCACAAAGGAGATGCATTAGTTTTCCATTTCTGAAAGAGAAGGACGGGGGTGAGGGGGTGGGGGTGGGGGTGGGGGTGGGGGTGGGGGCAATTCTGTGGCTACTATCACCTACTCCTTCTCCCTACCCCCTCCCCTTCTCTCTGACAGCACTACTAACGATCATTAATGCCCCACAGACTCTAATGGGTCCTGCTGGGAGCCCAGGAAGATGGCAATTTGTACTGAGAATTTAGACATAACCCAAGAATGAATGAATGAATGAATGAAATGAGAGAGGGGGAGTGGAGACAGCATGATTGTCAATAACTATCTACTGCTTGTTAACACTATCGGTAGAACTATGAACAGTTAGCAGTCAACAGTTGCAGAGAAGACTGGAACACCTTTACTACTTCCGTAGACACACATGTTCATACGTGCTAGCACATGCTTTTTCCAGTACTTCTGTCTCATAGAGAGCTTTTGTGGCCTGTTAGGTTTTAGTTACTCCCTTAGGTTTTTTGCTTTTGTTTTGTTTTGTTTTGTTTGTTTTTAATGTTCTGGAAGTTCTACTATGAAAGCCAGCTGCTGTTGGGTTTAAAAGACAGGAAAGAACTGTACACATGTTCTTCCACACCTCAGACACGATGCTTTTGCTGAGCCTAATCTTTCTCAGGTGTGTCTAGGAAAGGGACCAGGTAAGACATAAGGGTATAAGTGAATGCATGAGAGAGAGAGACAGAGACAGAGAGACAGAGGCAGACAGACATAGGGTGTCCTCCTAAATCAGACTCCATCTTACTTTTCTCAGATTAGATCTCTCATTGACTTAGAATTCATTGATTGAGCTAGCCTGGCTGGCTCATGACCCACTAATCTCTGCCCCACTGGCCCTTGGTTTAAAAGCCCATGTGACCTAGCTTTTTACATGCGTTCTGAGACTCATACTGAATTCCTCCTGTTCATGAAGCAAGAACTTCATCAATTGTGTCATCTCTCCAGTTCCTCATTTCTTTATGTTGTTCAGTTAAGAAAGTCCACTGCTCAGTCTCGGGTGCTGAGTCAAGGTTGGATTCAGGTTGGTCCTTAGGTAGCACCTAAGAGGAGTGGTGCTAACCAGGAGTGGAACGACACGACACTCGCCTTTTGATATCTGAAAGCAGTTTTAGATCACTTATGAGCCTCCAACATATTTGAGAGAACTCAGCATGTCCCAGCATAAAGGAGACTTACAGGTTAAATGGAGGGTTGTTTTCTACACGTCGATAAGGAAATGGTTTTTGAATTTATCTAATCTACAGGAAGATCCAACAGGTCACTCTGCAAGGGACTTGAACCTAACGTGGGAACGGGCCTCCTTCTCAAACCCAGAAGGTACCCCCTGGGCTAGCTGACCGATGATGGCTCCAGAGGTGTCCCTGCCATCGGCTCTGAACCTCATCCCAGGAGTGCACGTCTTTCCTATCTCCACAGGGCGCATGAGAGCATGCTGTCTCCTTCTCCGTCAGGCTTGGTGGAGAGTGGGACTTTGACACAATGCATTCGAGGGAGAGGCGGAAAGACACAGATGGCTGGGGCTACAGTCAGCCAGATTCGCTCGAACATTCGGAATTACTGATGATAAAAAAAAAAAATACACTATGAGGCATGTTCCATATGTTTATTTTCCAGTTTTCATTTGTTGCAGCCCTGTTAATATTACTAGGCTCTTTCTACATTGGGGCTGCCATAAGGGCGTCTACCTAGAGACATCTGGCGCCTGTCACTTCAGACACCACTGCACTCAAAACTGCAATGTGAGCTGTGTTCACTCCCTCCTTCGCTCTCCCTCTCCAGTGACCTCTTCCTGTCCCTACATTGTGCCAGGAGGACCCTTGCCTCTCCGGAGACAATGACTGGCACCTGCATCAACACGCCCCGCCCCCAACCACCACCACCGCTTGCCTTTTTTGAGACAGAATGAGTACCCTGTACCCAAGGATGGCCTGGAGCTTCTGACGATCATCGGAGGATGACCTTGAACCTCGGATCTTCCTGCCTCAACCTTGTAAGTGCTGGGATTATGGGTGGGTACCACCACACCTGGCTTTTGTGGTGTCGGAGATGGCACCCAGGACCCGGAGCCTGCTGGGCAAACACTAAATTCAATGAGCTGCACCCCCAGCTTCTGCAGCTTAATTTTGGATTCAAGGGGCCCTAATTAACTCGGGGCTTCTTCATCCATGAGCCTGGTGTGGTGCTGCATGCCTTTGATCCAGGGCCTTCAGAGGCTGGCTGAGGCTGGCTCTGCTGCTCTGGCCTGAGATCAATAGCCAGAGCATCTTAGATGGACTATGTAACTGTGTCGGAGGAACCACAAGAAAAAGCTGAGAGTGAATGAACACAAGCAGGGTACGGTGCAGTCCCGTCCTCAGCCTGTCATGTCGTCTCTGCACTGGGACAAGCTAGAGACACATTTCTCCCCAGAGCCCTCAGAGGAGAGGATCCCAGCCCCCAGGATGCACGGTCTCCAGCTGTGCTCTGCCCGAGTGTGCCTGCTCCGTCCACAGGATGACAGCTGGACTCACCCCAGGTGGGACGGATGCTTCAAGGACTGCACACCATCTGTGCTGGTGAGAGCTTCCTAGGTCACTCCCTGGCCTGTTGTAATCAAGAGGCAAAGCCCTCCATCTTGTTGACACTTACGACCCCCATTCTAAAGTGCCCAGGTTGTTTAATTGAGGTGGGGCTGTAAGTAAGTCAGGCTTTTCCACACTTTCTAATAGGAGCCATACATCAAGTGCTCCCCTCTCGGCTGAACAACAGCTGTTTGGAAACCTGTCCTGGGTCTGTCACCCGGGGCTGCTCTCATAAAGATGGACACTCCATTCTGCAAGCATCAGAGCCATCGCTTTCTCCAGGAGAATTGGTGAAAGGACCCTGATGGGAAGCCACCCTCATCTGGCTTCTTTCTGCTTCTCATCGGGGAAGGAAGCCATAGGGGTAGCCTCCCATGGGTTATTAAACAAGCGAAAATATGTTTATGGGCATTTAGTGAACCCCGACTGAGGGACGGTCCAGAGGTGCTGGAGAGCAGGTGAAGAAAGACCCCATCTCTGGTGAAGCAAAACACAGTGTGAGTTTCAGCGCCTCCAGCCCTGGGTCCTTGAGTGCTGGGGTGGAAATCTAGAATAAATGCTAGGCAAGGGCTCTCCTGCTGAGCCATGCCCTCAGTATCCCATTGTAGGATTCTAGAGAAGTTCATCGCACACCTACATGGCTATTCAGGCTTCATCAGCCAGCCCTTGGCACCTGTCTCTTGTGATTGTGTTATCAGTCACAGTGGGTGGCTGCACCTGATATTGTTCTGAGGACATGCAAGGATGGCTTCTAGGAAGAACAGGTGTTTTCCGGGATGTCCTCAAAAGCAGCCTGGGACACTGTGACCCACTGACTCTAGTCCAGAGGCATTCTTGAACTTTTACAGACTACATACATGGCTGCTGGGAGCTGGTAGAAGAAACGCAACCGGTAGGAACTAAGAAGAGTCTGTCTATACAGCTTTAACACAGAATAAAATCTCATCCTGGTAGTTCGGCTCCTGCACTACACTGCAAGGTGGCAGGTGATGAACACGCAGGTGCCGAGGCAGCTGGAGAGGGGGCGTGGCTCAGCCGGGCCGAGAAGGATGCTTGCTTCTCAAGCCTGAGGCCCCGACTTTGCATCTCTAGCAGCATCCTCCTGCCCCAAAGTACATGTGTTCACACACAGGCCTGTAACCCTGGTGCTGGTAAGAGAGGAAGCAGGAGGATCACTGGCATCTGGGAGTGGGGGGTGGGGGGGGCGGCCAGCCTAGCTCTAGGTTCAGTGAGAGATTCCATCTCAAAGAAACAAGGTGGACCGTGGTAGAGGATGTTGGGGGTATTTGTTGGTTTTTGTCGGCTCAACACAAACCTAGACGGTCCCTAGGAAGACGGAATCTTAATTGAGAGAATGCCTCCATCAGATTGGCCTGTAGACAATCGGTGGGACATTTTCTTCATTAATGACTGATGTGGGAAGACCCAACCCACCGTAGGTAGTCCCGGGTACTATAAGAAGAAAGATTGAGGAAGCCAGGAAGAGCAAGTCAGTGAGGAGCTTCACGGTCTCTGCTTTAGCTTCTGCCTTGAGTTCAAGCCTCCTTTGAACTCTATTGGCTTCCCTCAATAGACTATGACTGAAGATATGTAAGCCACCTATTATCTACATAACATCCATCCATCCATCCATCCATCCATCCATCCATCCATATATCTATCTATCTACTTATCAATCATCTATCAATCATATATTTATCTATCTACCAATCATCTATTTCTCATCTCTATCTCTGTCTGTCTATCTACTTATCAATCATCTATCAATCATCTATTTGTCTATCATTTATATCTCATCTATCTATCTATCTCTCTATCTGCTTATCAATCATCTATCAATCATCTATTTGTCTATCTACCAATCATTTATATCTCATCTATCTATCTATCTACTTATCAATCATCTGTTAATCATATATTTGTCTACCAATCATCTATTTCTCATCTCTCTCTATCTCTATCTGTCTGTCTATCTACTTATCAATCATCTATCAATCATCTATTTGTCTATCTACCAATCATTTATATCTCATCTATCTATCTATCTATCTATCTATCTATCTATCTATCTATCTATCTCTCTATCTGCTTATCAATCATCTATTTGTCTATCTACCAATCATTTCTATCTCATCTATCTATCTATCTATCTATCTATCCATCCATCCATCCATCCATCCATCCATCCATCTCACCTTCCTATCATCTATCAGCCATCTATCTTCCTTCCTCAGAGAAAGGATTTATTTGACCTTACAGTTCAAATCATCGTCCACCCCAGCAGGGAGGGCATGTCAAGGGTAAGAGTACCCTTTACCTTTAAAACTGTGATATAATAGCGGCACATCTTTATGAGCACATTATGGTAATTCAGTACTGCACATATAGTCTAACAATCAAATCAAGCCAGGAAGCAGTCCCATCTTTTCAACCCATCAGTCATTTTTATATTTTGGAAATGTGGAACTCTTCTATTAATTGGTGTGTGTGTGTGTGTGTGTGTGTGTGTGTGTGTGTGTTCATTCACATGTGTGTGTTGAGGCCACAGGTCAATCTCATGGCCCTTTTTTTTTTTTTGGTTTTTGTTTTTTTGATTTTGGAGACTGGGTTTCTCATCGAACCTGGAGCTCTCCAATGTGTGTAGGGAACCTGGCCGGCAAGCTCCAGAAATGTGCCCATCCCTGGTAACAGGCGTGCACTACCACGCCCTTAAGGTTCTCAGGATGATAAGGCAAGAACATTATTAATGGAGCCATTTCCCTAGCCATTTTAAAATGAGTCCCATATTATTCTAACTGGTAGTGACCCTACTGTGCTAAAGTAAGTGGGAACCCGAAGGAATCTCTCTGCAATGTGTCCTGGAGCCTCACTGACCTTCTCTGCCCAACTTCATGATTACTGATCCTGAGGGGGCTCTAGCCGGCCCAAGCATGGCAGACACGGCTCTGGAAGGCGTTGGCCTTCTCCTTCTCCTTCTCCTCCATTCCTTCTGCCTTGCTACAGAACTGACTTCCTCAAGACAGCCACCAAGGTGCATTCCCTTATTTGGCCACTTCCTCCTCCTGGGGCAGACTACCAAGGTCCAGCTATCGTGGTATTGAAGTCCAGGAATCAAAAGCTCCCTCTGGATCACTTAATTAACATGCCCAATTAAAATTAAAGGCCTCATCCTAACATGGGTTTCCCCTTTACCTTTATAAACTGCCATTTGCCTATAGGCCATGTCTGTCTCATCTCTATTCAGAAATAGTCCTTTGCACACCACCTCCCCCCGTAAACACATACACCCAGGACAAATATCCTGTCCCCCCCCCTCCGGTGTTCCCTTCCTCTTCTCCCTTGTCCTCCATCTCCCGTCTTTGGCTCTCATTCCAGCCCTTTGCGCTGAGACCTAGGTTTTGGGGTCCCGAGCCAATACTGACGGTCCCTTACACTTCCAGTCCAGTTAACCACCTACCCTTCACTGTACCAAAGTTAAGGAATGTTGATTATTTTATGTCTTCGGGTGTTTTGTCTGCATGCATGTCTGGGTATGCATATATGCTTAGTGCCCTTGGATCCCCTGGAACTGGAGTTAAAGACAGTTGTGAGTCACCATGTGGGTACTGGGAGCCAAACTCAGGTCCTCTGGAAAAGCAGCCAATGATCTTAACCATGAGTCATCGTGCAGTTCTCTTCATTAGAATTAGGTTTAGAAGGAGGAAGAGGAGGAACAAGGAGGACGGCGATGATGATGATGATGATGATGATGATGATGATGATGGTGATGATGGTGAGGAGGAGGAGGAGGAGGAGGAGAACAATGAGACGTGGCATATGTATGGGTACAGAGGACGACCTCAGATATCTGCCCTTGCTTCGGCCTTATTTGAGATGGTATCTCTTGCCTGTTAGTTGCCCTGCACAATGTAAGACAGCTGACCTGAAGTGAAAGAGAGAAGCTGAAGGGGTTGGGTTTCCGGCTTCTGGCAAGTAGAGCCATCACTTGTGTACCTCTTATAGAGATATGGACCCTGCCCCTTGGCACTGCACAGCCCGGATGTCCCCAATCCTGTGTCTCCTCTGGTGGGCAGGTTCTTGACGAGGCACTGTTGCTGGGGCAGCGTGATTTACAACTGCATTTAGCAGAATCAAATCAGAACTGTGAAGACTCCCCTTCTATCTGGCACACATCACCGCAGCTCTAATTATTCACACGTTTTGGCAAGCGGTCTGGTGTTCCCCTACCAAGCTCCTAATCCCAGCAGATCAGTTAAAATAAATGAAAGAGAGAATCAAAAGGCACTTAAAAAATTCAACTGTTCTCCAAATGAGTTTGAACAGGCTCCAGATAACTAGTGTTGCAGCTGAATGGCATTTAAAACCTAGGAACACTTCTGCCTGCCCCTACTTCAAGTCCCTTCCCTCACCCCCTGCCTGTAAGAACACGATTCCCCTCTCCTGAAGGGAAACTCTTGAAACCAGGGTCTTGACATGTTTTCAATGAACGACGTTTAAAACTTGGAAAGTACAATTACTACCACAAGAACCAATCACAAGTCTGCTCCCACCCCCAATAGGTAATGTGAGCCTGACCCAGGACTGATGCTTATGACTTCCAGAACGCATCTATTAAAGAGCTCCCCGAGTTCAGGAAGCCATTACGGCAAAAATTAAAGCCATATTCTGAGTTCAGGATCTGAGACATTTTCACCACACATACACACACATACACACTCCAATTATGTTCAGCAAAGACTCAGCATTTGAGGATCTAAAGTAAGAAATGCACAGGCCAGCAAGATGGCTGATTGGGTAAAGATGCTTGCTGCCAAGTCTGATGACCTGAGTTCAACCCCCAGGTCCCAAATAATAAAAGATGTTGTGTTAACAATTTCCTATGAGACTAGAATATTCCATCCTGCATGGAAGCTCCTTAAACAGGAATGTAAACAATTCAAAACAGTTTCAGGAAGTCCCTGAAACCAACCAGAATCACTATGTCCCTCCTTGCCAGAGTAAGTAATAAAAACTGAGAGTCACTCTTTGAGGAGCAGAGCCAACGCTGCAAAGAAGACTTTCAGAGGACGCCAAGCCACAAAGAAGCCTCTTGAGATGAGACCAGCCATCTGCAAGGAGCAGAAATCAGCGGAACTGTCTGGAAGAGGTTTAGACCAACGGAAGCACCTGAAAAAGACATTCTCCAGTCTGTTGAGCTGCCTGCAGGCTGTGCAGTGGGCTCCAGGTTCCCAGCTTTGTGAGCCGTCACCTGTACTGGGGTAGACCTTGGTGATGCAGCGAATCATTTCTGCTTCAAGTAACCCCTCCCCCATATTCCTGTAAGTAATATGTTACTTACATAGCACATCTTACCAATAAAACTCAATGGTACACCCTGTTGGACTCTGGTGGCATCCATACTTTGGTCTGTCGTAGGTTCCCTATCTAGGAAAAGTCTTGTCACACAACTGACTCATGCCCTCTGACCTCCCCAGCACATAACACAGGAACACAGACTCATGAGTACACACAACACAAATCAATACACCTGTAAAAAAAAAAAACAACAACAACAACAATACACAGGAGGTGGGGGTACACACTTTTAATCTCAGCACTCAGGAGGCAGAGGCAGGAAGATAGATGTCTGTGATTTTGGAGGCTAGCCTGGTCTACTGAGTGAGTTTCAAGGTAACCAGGGATATACAGAGAAACCAGGCCTCAAAAAACCAAACCAAACCAAACCAAACCAAAGCAAACAATACAAAACTAAACCAAGAAGGTGGTACGTGGAGCTTCCCATACTTTTTGATCTTTATTGTGATAGCATCTCCCAGAGGCCCTCAGAGCTAGTTCTCTAGTCTTTAAGTCTTTATTCAAACATCACACCTCAACAACACTTTGCCCATTCCTTTTCACCCCAGAACTTTTCTTTGGTTTCATGAAAAAAGGTCTCATGTAGCTCAGGCTGGACTCCAACTTTCTATGTAGCTAAGGGTGATGTTGAACTCCTGATCATCCCGCCTGCACCTCCCAATTGGTGGAATGACTGGTAAGCATTAGCATACCTAGTTTCTACAGTGCTGAGGACCAAATTCAGGGCTTCATGAACTCGGAGCAAGCACTGTACCAACTGAGCCACACCCCGGCCACGCCCACCCATTCATTTTGTTTGTTTGTTTTGTTTTGTTTTGAGACAGGATTTCTCTGTGTAGCCCTGGCTGTCCTGGAACTCACTCTGTAGACCAGCCTGGCCTCAAACTCAGAAAGGCACCTGCCTCTGCCTCCCAAGTGCTAGGATTAAAGGCATGTGCCACCCTGCCTGGCAATTACTCTACCAACTGAGCCACACCCCCGGCCACACCCGGCCATGCCCATGCTTTCTTATCTCCCTTTCGATCTTTTTTCTTAATACTACCTTAGTGGTTTGTTCTATTTTCATCATTTATTATTTAACCCCACGTGAACAGACTGACAACTGTGAAAGAGGCTGAGTACAGGATTAGTATCAAACAGTGGCCACAGCTTTGGTATTTGGACTTAGCTCTATCCCTAAGGAGCAGGGCCTCCCAAACTTCTGTCTCTGAAGCTTCGAGTAGGGAGCATATGAGAGGCTAGCGACCGGGATAATCAGAAAGTTCAAATAAAATAGCATAGACTTATTAGCTACATTTCTCGTTGGTGTGATAAGATATTAGGGAAGGAGCATAACGAGGGAAGGGTTTATTGTGGTCTCAGTTTGAGGGCAAAGCCCCTCGAGGCAGAGAAAGTATGGTGGGAAGGTAGGCGGCTGGTCCCATTGTACCCACAGTCAGGAAGCAGAGGGACATGAACCCCGATGCTCAGTTTGCTTCCTTTTTATTCAATCCAGGACCCAGCCATCCACATTTACTGTGTATCTTCTCTCAATCTAGAAATCCTCTCAGGGGCATGCCCAGAGAATTCTGCCTTAGGAGGTTTCGGATCTAATACTGACAAGCAGTATTAACCGTGACAGTGTGGAGCAAAGGACACGAGGAAGGGAAAGGCAGTTTCCATGTACGTGATCCTGTCCCAAAGCACAGCCAGCACTCCCCGTGTTACTTTTTTCAAAACGCAGGATTCTTGGTTTCATAGCGCAATACAAATATCTGCTCGTAGATATGTACAGGGAGGGCTATGAACATATTGCCCCATTCTCTCCCAGGTTACAACTTCTTGTTAAAGACAATGGTTCCCCGTTTGAAGCGTCAAGATGGTTAGATCTTGTACTGTGTGTGTGTGTGTGTGTGTGTGTGTGTGTGTGTGTGTTGTATGTGTTTGAGCATGTTGGGATGATAGGAAAAAGGGGGAGAACACTGTTAACTTTGTACCTAAATGCAACCTTTACTCCACCTTAGCTCGGATGCTGGGTGCAATATTTTCTTGAGTCGAGACAGTTCCAGGATACTCAGGACTGCTGACAGGGATTCACACCACGGCGAGCCCCAAATATACGAGACTTTTAAAAACTCACTAAGGTTTTCTAACTTGGGTTGTGAGCAAACTGTGCCCCAAAGGAAACTTTTCTTCTGATCCCTAGCCGATGCTGGGGGTGAGGTAGACTTTAAATTAGAGCTGTTTTTCTTTCTTAATGGTTATTCGGAGGCGAGGAGGTGGCTTTAATACTGAGCAGAACAGAACTGTTCCTTTTCCCCCAGGTGCCCTGGGTAACTGAGAGACTTTTGTGATGAGGGCGGGCACAAGACCAAAGAAAATATCACCTCTTCTCGTCTATTTACATGGAATA
This sequence comes from Apodemus agrarius, assembly GCA_964023405.1. NCBI lineage: Eukaryota > Metazoa > Chordata > Mammalia > Rodentia > Muridae > Apodemus > Apodemus agrarius. Next base: position 21,965,940 of record OZ030028.1, read on the forward strand.
GCCCAAGCGTTTATGCGTTTTTGAATTAGGGGTAACAGCCACCCAGCCTAGATGTTGATGGTCCACGCACATGAAATAACACAGTAGAAACCTCCTTCAAAGATTACTTTTCTTCAGTGTCACCATGGAAACCGGCCAATATAATCTCTCCACACCTCACTCTGGGGGGTAAAGAATAACAGTGACGGGGAGGGGGGGGGAATCAAAACATCGAAAATGCTCATAAATTGTGTTACATGCCAAAACATTTAACAAGAGACATTTTTCCTGGACTTCGGGCTGCGATGTCAACTTGCGATGTTTACTTTTTGAACTATGTTTGATTTTTCAGAAGTACAAAGGGGGGGAAAAAGTAACTTGGGAAGTTTAGTGCAGTCCCTGCTAAGCAATAAATCACCCGCTGCCTCTGGCTGCCTCCGCCTGTCCTCGTAAGTGGCCTAACAGGAGGCAACTGAGCATGGGCAAAGTGGCTTGTGGGGAATGAAGGAGGCGGGGTGCAGTGGGGTGCAGCGGGGCCTTGGGGTGGGGAACTGGTTCAAAGAGGAGAGATGTTCAAGGAGAGACTCAGGTCCTACCAAGGCTCCTTTCATTCTGAGTTTGGCTCTCATCTCCAACACAACTGCAGTTGGCATCTTCTCCACCACGAGTCACAAACAAACTCTTCACGAAGCTGTATTCTGTTCAATCAACTGGGGCTTTATGACGCTTTCCAAGAATGATAAAAGGAATATGAAAGCCCTGCTGGAGCCTGATTCATTGTTAGAATTATAATTTAGGAAAGAAAAAAAAAAGCTAGCCTTAGACACTGAAGAGATGTCCTGATCTGATTTGTGTTTGAGAATTACCCCTCGTGTAAGAAGGCCAGGCTCCTAGCAATGGGTCAGAGTGGCCATAAAAAGGCCCATTAATCTTGAGCCTTGAATTCTAGAGGAAGCCAGGGCTCAGGATGCGGCTCAGTCAGTATGACCGTTTGCCTAGCTCAGCATGTGCAACACCAAGACAGAAAATGAGGAAGCTGATTTCAACCATGTCATTCTTCTTGTTGATTCATTTCAAACTTGGTGCAGCCCATGCTTTCTCTTCTTCCACTGTTACGTGGGTCCTAGTGATCAAACTCGGGTTTGATCACTAGGACCCAAGGCTGTGTAACAAGTGGCCTTTGTTTACTTAGTTTTGAGATAAGTTCAGCTCTGGCTGAAACTAGGCTGGCCTTGAGTTTACAGATATCTACCAGCCTCTGCCTCCTAAGTGCTGGGATTAAAGCTGTGTGCCACCATGAAAAGTGCCTTTGATTTAAATTTTAATGTTTGTTTTCCTGCATATAAAACCTGAACACTTCCTGGTTAGTATTTTGGCTGAGAATGCTTCTACTCTACCACTTGGTTTATTTATTTAGTAAGCTCATTTTCTTTTGGTCACTGAATGTTATTGGATTGCCTAGAATCTTGGCTCTGTTCTAAATAGTTTTCACGCTCTCCTTCAAAACACCTTTTTAATAAAAGTCACAGCATGTTATAAAATTTCAAGTACACACACTTTTTTATTTATGTGTATATGTGTGTGCGCGCGCGGGGTGTGTGTGTGTGTGTGTGTGTGTGTGTGTGTGTGTGTAAAACTGCACATGGATGTAGTACATACAAAGACTAGAAGAGGTTGTCAGATGCCCTGGATCTGGAATCACAGGTAGCGGTGGACCACTTGATGTGGCCTCTGGGAATCAGACTCAGGTCTTCAGGGAGAGCAGCAAGCACTCTTAACCACTGAGCCATCTCTCTAGCTCCCAAGATAAATACAGGCTTTTATTTTGTTTTGTTTTTCAAATAATTAGCAGACCTCTCGAGAAAGATGATTTAGTGAAGACCATAAGCCTGACATTGAACTGAGGTGATTTCCTGGGCCTTGTTCCCCCATCTCGTAACATTTGTCCCTCGTTCCTTTAATCACACCCACAGTAATATACTTCCCACAGCTGCTTGGAAAACAGAATGTATGTTCCTTGATGCATTATAGAAATAAGCTTTTCAGTCTAAGAGCTAAAGGAACCCTCAGAACTGGCCAGAGCACGTCAGAGATAAAATAGTAGTGCAGACTCCTGAGAGAGAATCCGTTGAGAAGGTCATTGATTTCACTCTGATGGTTAGCACCTGTCCATGCAGACAGCCCCTCAACCATTCGGCCCAGCAGCCTCCAGCTACACAATTATACATGGATTCACTGACATGGGCTGATACCAGCAGGGGACTATGTAAGCACTGTTGATAGACAGAGAAACCATCATTTTTTTTCTCCAAAGAGCTCATGCCCAGCCTCAAGGCTATAACTGTTCCCTGCTTCCTTCACTGGGTTCACAAAAGAACTCTCTTCCCCCTGGAGTATAAATGTTTCTTCAGTTTTTTTTTTTTGTTGTTGAGATTTTTGTTTAATGAGACAGAATCTCATGCAGCTCACTGTCTTCCAACTCCCTATGTACCTGAGGATGACTTTAAACACTCAACCATCCTGTCTCCGCCTTTCAAGTGCTGGGATTACAGGCATTCACTGCCATGCCTCCTTTGAGCCTATATATGTGTATATAGAGAACATGGAGGTATGGATATTGGTCGGCAATCTCAAGGAATAGTTTATATGTGTGTCAGATGCCCGGGATCTGCTTATTTCATATACATATGAAATAAGCAAGTTCCCAAGGAGAAACCGTGAAAAGAAATATAGTATGGAAAACTGAGAGAAGGTAATGGTAGAGGAATGGCAAATAAACATGCATAACATGGACAAAAATGCAAGAGTTATTATAATTTATTCATTAAATCCAGCATGAGAGAACAGATCTCAGGAACACCCCACAGAGGCCGGGACTTCCAGAGCATTCCTCTTTCCCGGCAGGGTTTTCAAAGCATAATATAAGTGGGTCCTAAAGTGTTTTTCACTGGCTTTACAGAGCTTCAGACCTGTCCTCTAGCTGGGAGGGGGTCCACGTCTTGCTCAGACAGTAGTTTACAGTATCTTCTCCTTGCACAGTCACTGTAGCAGGCCCTGTATGTCAACACTCCTGGACTTACGGACCCTGCTTTGATGCTAAGTGGCTATGTGACCTTGAGCCAAGCCTTCAGCTTTTTTTTTTTTTTTTTTTTTTTTTTTTTGAGACAGGGTTTCTCTTTGTAGTCCTGGCTGTCCTGGAACTCACTCTGTAGACCAGGCTGGTCTCGAACTCAGAAATCTGCCTGCCTCTGCCTCGCCACGCCCCCAGGCCCCCAATGGGGGATTTTAGGCAGGGGCTCTACCATTGAGCCATGCCCCCAGCCCCTCACTGGGGGATTCTAGGTAGGGCTCTACCACTGAACCACGCCCCCAGCCCCTCACTGGGGGATTCTAGGTAGGGGCTCTACCACTGAACCACGCCCCCAGCCCCTCACTGGGGGATTCTAGGTAGGGGCTCTACCACTGAGCCACGCCCCAGCCCCTCACTGGGGGTACTTTAGTTAGTGTTCTACCACTGAGCCACACTCCTAGATCCCCAATGTGGGATCTTTCTTGGACTTGGCTAGTTTCTTCATTTGTAGAGAAAACATCTCCTCTAACCACACCAAGCCACGGGACTTCTGAAGGATTTCTGTCTTCTGGCATTTTATTCATGATTTTTTTTCTTCATCTGATTCATGAGTGGCAGAATTTTTTAATACATTTTATTTAGTGTGTGTGTGTGTGTGTGTGTGTGTGTGTGAGTTCATGAACATGCACCTGTATCTGGACACACCCACCCACCCACTACACTGCAGTCAGATGGCAACTTGGGGAGTTGATTCTCTCCTTCTATCACATGGGATACAGGGGTTGAATTCAGGTTGTCGACCTTTATGCAGTGAGCCGTCCTTCGGGCCTTGGGTGCAGAGTTACTGACTTAAGCAAAAGCCAACTCCTCATGTATGATTCTACTCCCTGCAACGGGGACTTTCTTAGGTCCATTCTAATCTCCAGAGACTGATGTTGTGTCTGTAGTATGCCACCAGACCTAACAGTTAAACACAGCAAGGGGAAGGCTTGTCTGTCCTGATAAAACACAGCCCTTCTTGCTGCTGAGTCCCGTTGTGTCTTCAGTAATTTTCGTTAACATGTACTATGTGTTGAGTGTTTATGCCTCTCTGAGAGGAAGTTTTATTACCAATTATGGGTATGTGTGTAGGTACGTCCATGTACGAGCATGTAGTGCCCACAGAGGCCAGAAGAGGGCACTCACTGAATACCTTGGAGTTGGAGTTATAGGTGGTTGTGAGCTGTGGACGTGGGTGCTAGGAACTGAACTTAAGTCCTCTGCAAGAGCATTATGGGAGGAGTTGTCTTGCTAGTATTACCTGTATCTTATATTTGTTAATTCTTCCTTCAAGATTGAGGTCCCCTCTGCTGTGGTCTCCTGGTGTGTGTGTGTGTGTGTCTGTCCATCTGTCCTTCTGTCCATGTGTTGTGTCTGAGTCCATGAATGCCACAAGTGTACAGCTGCCCTCAGAGGCCAGAATGGGAAGTTGGATCACCTGGAGCAGAAGTTACAAGGGGTTATCAGCCAACAGACATGAGTGCTGGGAACCAAGCCTGGATCCTCTGGATAATCACATATGACCCTAAGCACTGAAAACCCTCTGGCTCTACACACTGCTTTCCCAGAAAGGGTCTCTTACTGAGACCTGGGGCTTATAGATTCAGTGAGACATACTGGCTAGCCAACTCAGGGGACCGCCTGCCTCTGCTTCCCTCATCCTGGGATTCCCTGCCACCATATCCCGCTTTTTCAGATGTCAATTCTGGGGATCAAGCTCAGCTCCATGTGCGAATATATCAAACACTAGTAATGACGGAGCCAGTTCTCCAGTACCATCTGTGGTTTGTCTACCCTCATCAGGTCCATATGCAAAGCAGGTGAGGTCACTCACACTTGTAGTCAATTATGCCAGCCTGGGCCATCATCCCACAAAGGAGTTCGTTACAAACCTCCTCTGGTTGGTGGGTGAGAAAACTGGGAACGTTCCATTGCGATTGAAGAAATGTGGCCTGGAGTAGGGGTGGGCAGAGCTTGGGAGTGGGTCACATTCCCATCCATGTGGGAAACAGCTGCAGGCTACACTGGGGCTCAGCTGACTGGTCCAAAGCTTCCTTCTTCCCTGAAGGATCCCAAGGAAGGAGGTGAGGGACAGGAAGAGTCCTGAGATCCAGGACAGTCTTCAAGCCTGAGGTAAGGCTGCTCCCAGAGGAGGGGGAGATCTGGAGAGGCAGGGTTGGCAGGCCCTGGGAACCACAGCACATGAGGGCTCTAGCTGCAAGGGATATGATGAGATTGAGGAGAAATGACAGCAAGGTACCCTGGAGGAACCATATCCAAAGGAGAAGGAAGACACAAGCTACTCCCAAGCACAGCAAAGGCTTGAGACAGGTGGCCAGGCCAGCCCTATTGGCAAAGGGCTACAGCTCTTCCCTTGGGAGCAGCCAGAGACCTGCCTCGGCTGGGCTGACAGGACCCCGGGTGTGACCAACAAGCAGAAGTAGGCACCAGTTTCCAGGAAACAGGGCCATCTTGCATGCAGGGGTCTCCAGCATGGAGAGACAGGTGACTCTGTAGCCTTTCGATGAGCTGTCTGCTTGAGATGCATGGGGGATCAGCTACCCCAACACCTATAATGCCTGCCTCAGGCCTGTAAGGGCTTCCCTTGGCTAGATTGCCAGCAAATCTGGAAAGAGGAGGAGCCTGAGGCACCTAGTAATGTCCTTTAAAAAAATGCTTCTATTAAGACAAGCTCTCACACTGTAGTCCACGTTGACTTAGCACTTACTATGAAATTCAGGTTTGTCTCTAACTCATTCATAGCCAAGGCTTGCCTAGATTTACTAGGAAGGCGACGTTAGTCTATAATTCACCGTGTAGCTCTGACCAACCTGGAATTCACTATGTAGCCCTTGCTGGCCTAGAACTCACTGTGTAGGTCAGGCTGGGCTGAGACTTCCTGTATAGCTATGTTGCTTTAGAGCTTATGATGCAGCCCAGGTTTGGCCTTAAACTCACAACCTTGCTCATTCTGATCTTGCAGAGGCGCGCCACCATGCCTGGTTATAAGCTCCGTTGTGCAGCCGGAACCTGCATGGACCATCAGTCGTGAGATGGCAGGCCCCGGTTAGGCTTCCCTCTCTGCCCATCAGTGCCCAGCTTTCCCCTTCCCACAGCAGGCGCCTGGGACTCCTTCTCATCCTGTTTGACTGCTAAAGACGTGCACACCAAAATGCCTCCTAATTACCACTTTCAAGGCAGACACAGCCGTTCCCTTGGATTCTGGCTGCCGTTGGTTTTCCTCACCGATTTATCCTTAGCTACTCTCCTTGAATCTCTGCCTGCCTCCCCTGAGCCCTTTTCTCCCCGTGCCTCACGGCTTGTCAGCACGCCTCCGTCCCCGGGAGAGATGGAAAGCCTTGTAGAGCCCATTGCGCAAACATACATTCCTATTCATTTATCACATTTAGCATGCGTACTTCCACTCTCATCAAAACCGGCCCCAGCTCGCTAACTCATTTCCCTCTCCCAATTACAAATTAGTCCATTAGGCTGTCTGCAGTAGGTCCTCTGCTGCGCCTTGGTAATGGCTTCTGAGATTTCCATCATAATCGTAATGGCTCCCCACGCAGCCATGAGGGCAGATGGAGGCCGCCGGTGGGTAATGAGCTAGCATGCTACCAAAGGGCACAGCCCCGGGCTCATTATTTAGTCTTGGCTGTTTTGTGAAAACAACAAGAAAGGTAAAATGCTGAAGGGAACACTTTAGCATATTAAATTAACACTTCTTGAAAATTCTCTCTGTAAACATGCCATATTTTCCCTTTATGCGCCATCCCCGGCGCTGGGGCATTCTGCAGAGGGTTGGCCGAGGGGGTTGGGGTAATTGGGAAAGGAGAGGGATGGGACAGAAATGACACAGAAAAAGGAGGACAAGATGTGTCACGCAGGAAAGCTTCCCAGCATGCTGGGAAAGCCATCTCCACACAGCTGCTGTCTCCTCGCAGCCTGCACACAGCCCGCTCCCGAGAACCCCGAGACCCAAGCTGCTGACCTCTCCTAATGAGGCCGCGTCATTTAGAACTGGTTTAGCGCCAGGTCCACCACGGAGGCTCTGCAGAGCTGAGCCGCATGCTGTGTGCTGCCATTTGGAACGCCAGCCAGGCTACACTTTTAAAATAGGAGACACACACACACACACACACACACACACACACACAAAATGGCAAGACTAAATGAACAAGCACAAAACAACAACAAAAACCTAACACCACCATTGCTACCAACCATCGGATACTACTATCTAATGAAAGCTGATGGCAGACCACGTACTACACACTAACTTGGGCCTACCACACGATGTGTTTCACCCTTATTCCTCTGACCATTGCAGGGTCCCTAGGGAAGGATTATGGCTATCTGCAAGGTGTAACCATTCCCCCAAGACTGGAACCCTAGCATTGAGGCAACTGAGTCCACGCCCTTAATCCTGATGCCATATTGCATTGTGGTGACCTCCTGAAGAGCCTGGCAAGCCACCGGTTCCTTACGGTGCTGATCTAGGTTGCAATGCGGCCAAGAACGCACCACCCCACCATGCCTCCTACACACTCTTGCTGAAGTTCTGCGAGCGGAGTGTCTGACTGGGAGTTTTTGCTCAGGTGTTATCATCCTTGCAAAACAGCCTGTCTTCTACTCTCCCTGGCTTGTCACTGCCCATCAAAAGGTTCTTTCTCTGCATTTGACCTGCCCTTCATTTACGTGCAAGGACCTCCAAATATGTCTTTCTTTCCTGGAGGAAAAGACAGCTTCAGCCACAGGCTGGCATAGAAATCCAGGTGCCAAAACCCTCCCCGAACACAAAAGAATGGTGGCTCTAGGTGCCATTGAGAGGGGGTGGGCTGAGGGAACAAATTGGTCTCAAATAGGAGCTAATCTAAGCAGATGAACTCAGAGGTATTTCTCTTGCCTAAAGAACCACAAGTCAGAACACGGGGAGCTAACTTTGAGGTCTTCTCTCCCTCATTTCATCACCCTGAGGCCTGGGAGATAGTTCAGTTGGGAGAGTACTTGCCTGAGTTTGATCCCCAGTAGCCACACAAAAGACAGACAGACAGACAGACAGACAGACAGACAGACCTGCATAGGAGCTGGAGAGATGGCTAAGTAGTTAAGATGTTTGCTGCTCCTCCAGAGGATCCAGGTTCAGTTTACCACACCCATATCTGGCAGCTCACAGCCACCTCTGATTCTAGCTCCAGGGTGTAACTCCAGCTCCTGAGACCAGATGCCTTCTCCCACGAGTAGCTGGACACACGTGGTGCATGTAAACTCATGCAGACATACATATATATAAATTTAAAAATAAAAAAAAAAAGAGATGTTTCAAAAGGTCATGTACGAGGGGTTCACGTGTCCCCACCCCAGCTGAGGAGCTACTGACAGTTGACAGCGGCTGTCGGAGAGTGAGTCGGGTTTTCCTTCTTTAAGGATATGACCCCTGTTAGGCTGACATGCTCCAGTGGATGGCCCCCACACCCTTGAACACAAACTGGACTCTCTGAGTTACTGCAAACAAAACAAAGAACCAAGAGGAGATGAAGTTAGAAGCAGCATTTGGAAGAAGTTGGGGGGGGGAGGGGAAGGACAGTTAGTCAATATGATCAAAATATACCGTAGGCATGCATGAATGAAATTCTCAAATCTTTAATTTAAAACGCTGTGGTTTAATACCTTGCTAAGACACGGTGGCACATGCCTGCAGTCACAGCGCTGGAGAGACAGAGAAAGGACGGTGTCTGGTGCTCACGGGGCAGCTAGCCTCACCTACCTGGTCAGTACCAGGTGTTCAGTGAAAAAGCCTGTCTCAAAAAGCAAGATGGGTGGCTCCTGGGGCTGACTTCCGGCTTCCCATGCCATCCATCAAAGCACGCAAGCGTGCATGCACACTCAGCCTGAACTTGTGCTACTGTGCTGAAGGCTGGCCTGAAGCCCATCATCTCACTGTGGCCTTCAGGGCTCTTCACTCTCCCACTATAATACTTCCAGCAGAGGGGCTAATAGGGCTTTTCTCGTCTCTGATCTCCAAAGGACACTGAGTGCCAGCCAGGGAGGGGCAATCCTCCCCAGGGACCCAGAAGAGGGAAAGGCTTGGCTTATGTCAGAGGGAAAAAAATTGCGTTTGGTCCCTGATCACCCAGATGAAGCTAACTCCACCACAAAATCCTCACATGGGATTTCCTGGAACCTCAGAAACCTTTCCAAGTGAACCACCCACTCCCAAAGAGGTAAGAGGACCCAGGTGGATGGAAAAGCACTCCCTCCCCCAGGAGAAATGCTCCCAGCCTAGGAGAGTTCCTGCCTGTGGCTGGCTGGAAGGAGAACCGAGAACTGTCAACTTTTCCTAGGCTGTAAAATATGAATTTATGAGCTATTTTTGTTAAAATTTTCCGATATGGATTTTTTGAAAATGAAAAGGATGGATGGTTGGGAGGCAGCAAGATGTTTAATCAATGTCATAAAATATAACATTCATTGGGCTTCTAAAATGAAATTAATAATCTGTGTAGAAGCATCATTAGGAGATAAGTGACAATTCAGGCTTTGATTTGTAACTTGCAACAAATCTTACTTCCATATAATTCAAGCATTTTTTTAGGGTTATTCATCTTTATTAAAATGTAACCTAGACTTTGCTTCTTGGCTTCACTGTGGAGCCTCCGTTTCCCTCCAGGGCAGACCACCAAATATGAAAGGATACACGATCACACACGTGCTTTAAATTAACGAAGACAGAAATATCGTATTTAAATTAAATAGGGATTTCTTACTTTCTGCTTATCAAGGGAACTTGGCTCTCTTTAATAAATTTTCCTCCTCTCTCTATGTTGGCTGAGACGCTGGCTTGAGCTGGCTGTGTCTGAATGAGGAGGAAGCTCAATTCGGAGTCCTGAGATGAAGGCTGGCCTACTATACAAACCAGAGCCAGAAAGGATCACTTCAGGGGTGGAGGAGACTGTTTGGTAGATGGGAGAGTGAATTGTGGTGCAAGGATGGGGGGCAGAGTTTGGATCCCCAGAATGTACGTTAAACACTCAGTGTGATGGACTGTATACTCTCCATGCTACACAGATGAGAGACAGGAGGAGCCTGGGGATCCGCTAGCCAACCAGCTTAGACTAACTGGCCAAGTTCCATGCGGGGAGATGCTGGATTAAGGCTGCCGCTTGGTATTCCAGAGAAGGGACACTGAAGGGTGATTTCTGGCCTTTCCACGCACACGTACAGATCTGCACTTGCACCTTCACACACATGCACATAAAATAACAGACGGGCACTGACTACTCCAGACTGAGGTACGTAAAACTGTCCTTCCACCCACAGAGAATACTGTAATCCTAGGGCCAAAGAGATGGCTCACTGGGAAAAGAGCTCACCGTGAAACCAGGAAGACATGAATGCCAATCTCTTGCACCCATGTAAAAGCTAAGAAGGGCCATGCATGCCCAAACCCAGACACTGCACCATAGGGCAGATCGCAAGAGCTAGACAAAATGGTAAGCTTCCGATTCAGTGAGAGACCCTGTAAGTAGGGGGAGAGCGATATCTTCTTCAGGCCTCCACATGCGCTAGCACAGGACACACACACATATGCATACACCACATACACATAAACATACACACAAAGAAAAAGTATCATTCCGTATTTATGGATGGCACACGTGTGTATGTATATGTGTTAGAGCATAAGGCAGGAAGAGGAAGAGACTGGACGGTGCTCCCTGCTATTGTTCATAGAGCCCATTAACAGACTTTAGACTTCACTGAGGGGCCGTGTGGACCTTGGGGTGGATGGTATTCAGAGTCAAGAATGGCGAGGAGGAATCGTCATCCTTATCAGATCCCGTCCCCCTTCCTCTCCTCCTTCCCCCTTTTATACTCTGACATCTGAGACCTTACAGCTTCATGGGTATAATTAGAGACTGGTACAGAACAATCAACATTTCAGAGATGAAACACACCCATGGAACGAGGGCCAGGGCCCTGGCCACCCTTGACATAAGGAGAAAGTGATCTGGTGGAAGAACCGCGGTCCACAATAGGCAGGAACTCCTCGGGGGCTCCTAGAGCCCATGGAAACTGCTCCTGTGGGTTCAAGTACGCCGGGAGGAAGCTCATTTGTATTCCTGCTCCTTTGCTCTCCCTCGAATTCCTTTCCCTACCTTGACCTCTTAGATAATTGCCCTTAACTAGACTCTGCCCCCTCCCCTTTGCGACTGTGATAGAGGCTAATCATACCAGGAAGCCACAGGAGTAATGGGAGGAGGGTGAGGTGCTCCAGAGGTGGGGGCTGGGACGAGCAGAGCCTTATTGCAAGACAAATGGGGACACAAAGTCCCTATGCCCTTAAGGGTTTGTCCTCCAGTAGTTTTAGGGATGAATGCTTGATGTGACAAACTGAATACTTTTCTCCTAAACCCTGGGAAAAAAAAAATCTCATTACGATCATTTATCTTTTAAGAAATCAAAATGCGCCCCATTCCCCACCTCCAGTGGAAAGGTTAGGTCTTTCTGCTCAAGCCTACGGACTTTAACCTCATAAATATTCCCAGCCAAAAGATCTTATTAAGAAGGTATGTCTCCCAGGAGCATAAAACCATCAAGCTGTAAATTTTATTTAATTTCCCATGAGATCTTATGGCCTCATACATATAATTAGAGCGCAGTATAGAGCACTTTTTGTGTTTTGTCAATAAATCACCGGGGAACAATCAACGTTTAAGAGGACAAGCTGTAATGATTTTTCAGACCCCTAAGCAATCGCGCCTCTACGATGGCAAGCCAGTCTTTAACCTCATCTAACTAGGACTGTGGACTGTGGTGTCAGATAGGACCCTAACACTTAATCCTATTAGATTTCCCCAGCCCAGACAATAATGGCACAATACCCAGGGGACGTATCGATTTTGATGTGGCGGTCAAGAGCAGACGAGCCGACCCTGGGACAGTGTTTTTATTAAGTGTTTACAAATTAAATATTTGCAGTTCTGAGACAGCTATGCGTGGAGCAGGAAGTGGTGTGGGTGGAGGAACGGGCAGGCTGGGTCCCATCTTCAACATTCCCTGTGGTTTATTTTCGCTACATTTTTATTTATTTTGTAACGTGCATGTGTGAGTGCTGTGGTGTCTGTATGGGGGGTCAGAGGACACCTGGAGGGAGTTGTCTGCTTTCACCAGAAAGTTGGTCCTGGGGATGGAACTCATTAGACCTGGCAGCAAGCACCTTTACCCACTGGGCCATCTTGCCAGCCCACCTCCATGTATTTGCTTCCCTTTTCCCTCCCTCATTTCCCGGTGCTCTCTGCAGCTTGTCTTTGAGCCTCTCACACCCATTGCCTGCAAGCCCTGCTGTTTTTCCCCTTCTGGCACTGGGGCTTGAACCCAGGACAACGTGAGCGTACGTCTAGCCTTTTACCACTGAGCTCTAGCTACAGCTCAGTTCCCTGTGACTTTAGAGCTGTATTTTCCACAAAATCAGGATGCTGTCAAAGAAACTCCATACAAATCATTTTAAGCTTGAGGTGACCACAACAAACTCAGAGTTAATTCAAGTAAGAAAACTCTTATTTAACGAAAGCACAGACTCCCCGTCTTGCTTGGTTAGGGCTCCACAAGACTGAATCCTGCACTTCCTCTGTCGATTCTCCTCACAGGGCTTTGAATCCATATCCTGTCTTCTGTACGAGATTTGGCCCAATAGTTGAACCACATTAACCACGTTCTTGTGTCTCTCCCTGCCGGAAGCTGTTTTTAAACATCTGAGTGGGCACACGCGGGCTGGTCAGAGGACAGCCTCTCTGGGTGGTCGCCACCTCCCATCTTATTTGAGGCGGCGTCTCCATTGCTCTCCGGAGAACCTGCCAGGCTACCTGAGACTCGGCTTCTGGGGAATTCTTCTGTTTCCACCCCACACCTCACACTTTTTGGGAAGGCAGAGATAGTAGATATGTGGGCGACTGTGCCCAGCTTTGTGCAGGTTCTGGGGCTCCAAACTCAGAGCCTCATGTTTGTAAAGCAATCACTTTGCACACTGGGTCATCTGGCCGGCACCTGAAAGGCACTGAAGAGTCTGGATTGTTTTTAGACAGGCATTTAGCGTTTGCCACAGTCCACCCGGAATGTGCCCCTCCTTCCGCAGGCCCATGCCCTCTCTCCACTGTCACCCGCATCTCCTCTCAGAGCCGCCGCACAGGTGTCCTTTCAACTAGACAACTTCCGTCCTCACGCTCCTCCGCGGTTTTCCTACCTGCTCTGTTCTGTTCTCCGTCCTAGTCTTCGAGGCAGCAGTGGAACTTCTCTAGGTGCTCTGACCACTCCAAGGACGTCCATCCTCCGGGCTCCTATGCTCAGCGTTTCCTGCCATGACAGTGCGCTTCCCACCTTCTATATCATCTGTGATACTTACAGAGCTCCTGTGACCGCCCACTCCCTGCCTCTTTCTTTTCCTACACAGGTGACCAAACAGAGGGATCCCCCCCCACAGAGTGGAAATGGGGATCATTTGTCTCCTTGAAGGACTAATGACTATGCCTTGGGCGTGAGAAGTGTCTTCTTTATCTGGTCTGGAGTTGTCTGGTGGTTTCTTTTCCTCTCAAGAGTATGCTACTCTGGACTTGGACCCAGTATCCATGGCAACCAGAGCAGAACAGTACGTGGAACCCAGATCTATGGTAATAGGAATGAGGTTATTAATACTTCCTATAGAAGATAGAAACGATGGTCAGGAGACCCTCCAGCTATCGTGCCTCCAGCCTCTCAGCCTCTCATCCTCTCATCCTGGGAACAGCTACAGAATGTGATACGTGGAAGGAACATTAAAATTGGGACTCCACTGTACAACTTCCAGAAGTCCTCATTCATGCTGGGGCTGCACTTTGCTACAAGATGATGGTTTTAGGGTTACCCATGTGCCTATAAGTAAACCTCTAGCCATCCCCTTTAAGCAAGACCAAACAGCTCAATGGCCTCACCAATGACTTTAGTGAAATTGTACTTTTTGGTCTGCCATTAATGCCCATCTGGAATGAACAGGCTTTGTTTGCATCTCCCGGGAAAAGTCAATGCAGAAGGTCTTGCTTAGCCCAAGCTGACTTTGAATTCTCTGTGTAGCGGGAGACCTTCAGCTCATCTTCTTGGGATTGCAGGTATGGCTACCAGGCCTGGAAAGCAACTCATCTTGGCACTCTGCTCGCCCACATTGTTCAAAGGTACTTAGAGAATTAACAGGAAGATAGGGTGACCCCTCTTCTGGATTGGCTCATGTAATCCTTGACCTGGCATGACAACAGCGGACTGATTGGGAAAAGGTGTCCTAAGGATGTGCTCTGTCTTGTGATTTTATGACTGTAAGGATGTATAGCCTTACAACCTTGTGTTGCTCAGGCCACACCCACTGCGGCAGTCCTTTCCTTCTCAGATAGAACAGGCACAATACAGACTGACTCTACAGGCACTAGCTGACGGGCTTCCAGGATCTCTCATCTGGAAAAGAGTTTAGATCAGTGTGGGTATGGGTGGCCGCATACCCTGCACTCTACCCACTTTCCAGCCTTTAGCATGGGTATCACAGAGCCTAGACAGGCTTACATCTCCGGCATCCTTAGATAAGCATACGTCAACTACTTCTGCCTAGGGGACTCTGACTGTTCTCTTCAGAGCTTCCCTTATGTGGTTTATCTCTGATGTTAGCAACTGATTTCTCTTCAGAACCTCCACAATGCTTCTGTCTGTATGTCTGTCCATACTGTTAATAGCATAAGCCCCCCAACATCCTCCGTAAACCCTACATTTAAAACCTGCTAATAACGTATCAAAACCACTTCTAAGGACATATCACGGCAAAAACATGGGTTTTTTCCCCCCTATTTTTTGACCTATTCCTGATTCATTTATGAATGACATGGTCCAATAGCTGAGCTGCACACACAGACACCAAGTATGTCCCTTAGCTCAACCTTGCTTATTTCCCTGACTCAAAGTTGGTCTAAACATGCATGTAAACACATGCATACTTGTACAAGCACACACACACACACACACACACACACACACACACTCAACTTATTTGTCCTTGATCTCGACTGAGAGAAATATGTTCCAACAGTGACATGAGGGAAAAAAAAAAAAAAAAAAACTATAGCAAAAAAAAAAAAAATCTCTCAAGGTATTCTGGCCCATTGCTTTTTCTTCTTATTTCTAATAATCCAATATACTTTTCAAGTGTTCCCCAGCAGTCAAAAATATTTGGCCTCATATCTCACAGTTTGTAGTTATTTACTGGGTACTGGGGATCAATTCAGAGTTTTGTACACACTCCAGAGTTCTCCTGACCTACACTCCCTGGCCCTCACTGGGGGGCCTCTAGGGAGACACTCCACCCCCAGGCCCTCACTGGGGGTCCTCTAGGGAGACACTCTACCCCTAGGCCCTCACTAGGGGATTCCAGGGAGGCACTCTACCTCTGAGCCACACCTCAGTTCTTCCTTGTATGTGTGTGTGTGGAGGGGGGAATTCTAGGCAATCCTACTATAGTTGAGCTATACCCTAGCTTGGCCATTTGCCTTCTCTGGTCTTTCTTTATTCTCTCTTCCCCATCCCCACCCTGCTTCCCACTCCTTCATCTTTTTTTTTTTCAGAACAGCTAGAGAGAGAGAGAGAGAGAGAGAGAGAGAGAGAGAGAGAGAGAGAGAGAGAGGGAGAAACAGTGTTCAGGAAGTGTTTGTCAGCCAATGCACCAGACCCAGTTGCTTGTTTTTTTTTTTTTTCTTAAGCACTGAAGGATCATAGAGTTTTCAACCCAACTGGCTCCTGCGGTTGAGCTCCAGGTCCTACAGGAGGCACCTCTGCTAATCGCTGCTCCTCCCTCCCCCCTCAGCCCCCCTCAGGGTGTGTAGACTGACACTGACCAGGCAGGGCTTGGGGGGGCCTCTAAGACAACTGCTGCTCTGGGGAGAAATAGCAGCTCTGAGACTCTTCGTGTCTCAGAATTTAACCCTGAAGGGTCAGGGGCAGGTGCTAGGTTCCAGAATCCAGTTCCATAAAACACAGGGCTGAGAATGGCCTTTTCTTCATCGTGCAACACAGTAATTCATAAAACCCTCCCTGGGAATTTTTATGGCAGTATATTAACGCTCATTTAGGAGAGGAGTAGAAAGGGCATGGCCAAGATTTTTTTTTTTTTTTTTTTTTTTTTTGGTAAATTAAAAAAAAAGCGGGGGGGGGGGGAGTCTTCCCTGGGTCAACAGTGATATCTTAGCACAGAAAGTCACACTGATGTGCCGTAAAAACTGTTCCAAGGTGCTAATGTTTTCATCATTTTTATACGATCTCCTCTGTGCTTAACGACTGAGATTAAGAAAGAGTAGGCTGAGTAATTACATTTCCCCTTCATTTGCATCTTCATTCAATAAGGATTTATCAAGTATTTATAGTTTTGCTAGGGTTGTGTTCAGGGTCTGCTGACAGTTTTCACTCTACGGGATTTCCATGTTTACAAATCCGTCGAAACATAAAACTAAATCACAATCACCCGTGTACCTGTGCCAATGTAGATAAACCAATGTTATCGGTATTACCTTGAATTTGGTTGACAGCCTTTTGCTAGTTAAAAGAAAAAAATGGCAGGGGGTGGCTGGTGTTCCCTGAGATGGCTCAGTGGGTAGGTGCTTGCTGCCAAGCCTGATGACCTGAGTTCGATGCCCAGGACCGACCTAGTGAGAGGCGGGAACTCCTCAGAGTTGTTCTCCCTTCATATGCACACCGTGCCATGTGGACACCCCGACACGAACACACACATAATAAATACATAGGGTATTAAAAAAAATAAGTGCCGAGGATATACATAGCTCCACTGGTAGAGTGCCTGCCTAGCATGCAAAGGACCTAGGTAGGTTCCATTCCCAGCACAAATTAAAATGTTTGTGGTAACTCATGCCTGCCACTCTGGACTCAGAGGCAGGAGGATCATCAATTCAAGGTCAGCCTCAGCTATCTAGAGAGTTTGAGACCAGCCTGGGGGGATATCAGGCTCTGTCTTACTAAAAGTCAAATAAAATGATAAAATAAAAGCTACATCGAGGAATAAGAATATTTAAAGATAATTGAGCATAGGTTTTTAAAAAAAAAAAAAAGAAAAGAAAAGAAAAGAAAAGAAAAGCATCCATGAAGCACAGTTAAGGGGGGAGGGGAGTTGGGAAATGTGACCCGGCTACTTTGAGACAAAGGGATCCTGGGAGCCATGGAGGAAATCACAGCCTCAAAGGGAAAGGGAGGGGCGGGAATGCGGGCGGCACTGCTATACCTGCTCATCACGGGAAGGGCAGGATAAATTGGGGTTGAGAGCAGCAGTCAGTTTAATGCAGGGGAAAGGAGGGGGCACCTGGAGATGGTGGTTTGTAGGAAAGGTAGGGAGTCACTCGCCATTCATTATTGATGGATAACTTCCCATCCCCAGAACATCGGATGTTATCCTCAATAGGAAACATGTCTGTCAAGAAAAGCACCGGAGTGGGAGGGCTCCGTGTCCAGACAGCGGCCCTGCTAGTAGGATGTCAGAATGAAGACTCTATTAGAGGTGCGCACACACGGAAATTTAGCAGCGGGCGCTTCTGGGTGACGGGATTACCAGACACCTTTATTTTCTTCTCTGTACTTATCTCAGTGTTTTTGATAATGGAACATGACTTACTTTTATAACGGGAAAGCAATAGTTGCTTTTAAAAATATATAGGTAACAACCAGGACAACAGAACACACAAAAAGGAGGAAATAAAATAAGTTGGGGGGCTGGAGAGACAAATCAGTCGGTTATCCAACTGACTGCCTTGAAAACTGAGATCCTACATTTGATTCCCTCAAACACACATCTTAAAAAGGTCAGGGGTGGTGGTGTATGTTTGTAATCTCAGCACTGGGGAGGCAGAGACAGGCGGATCCCTGGGATTTTCTGCCCAGCTAGTCTAATGTATTCATAGGCCAATGAGGAACTGTCTCTAAAACTAAGGTGGATGGTATCCAGTGATAGACTGGGTATCAGGTAAGTTAAGACTCCCTGGAGTCTTGCACCAAGGAACCATACCTTGATACCCAAAGTTGTCTTGTGGCCTTAAAATACACACACACACACACACACACACACACACACACACACATGCAGACCTCTCCCCCTACACACTCAAATATAAGAAAAGGAAAAAGAAAATAATTGAGAATTCCTATACACTTCAGGTAGTGAGGCCTTCCACCCCATCCTCTGACAGTTCCAGAACTCCCCCAAGCCTATTAATGCTCTGAGATTTGATCTATATTCTCTCCCGGTTTGCACAAATCTATAAATACACTCATCTAAGGGTTACTGCTATTATAAATTAATTATGGAAATGTCAAGTGAATCAGGTACGTGCCGTGGAGGAGCAGGAGGGTAGTGACCCACCAAGCACAGAACAGAGCTCAGAGTGACCTCTGTGCAGATGCACAGCCTCTGGCCAGGTTCCAGAGGCTTTGGGAGAGGTTAACCTTCAAGAAGACAGCAGGGCAAGCTGTTTCCTCCCAGCTCGCAGAGAGAGAGAGAGAGAGAGAGAGAGAGAGAGAGAGAGAGAGAGAGAGAGAGAGAGAGAGAGAGAGCGAGCTAGAAAAGTGACTTCTATAGTGTGGAACACTTGTTCTCCAAGCAAAGCAGCCGCCATTTTCATAGATCATTTAATCGTGCTTACAAGAGACCATCAGGATTAGATTGTTGGACTGTTCATCATCCCTTACAGGGGAGAGGGTGGGGAGGGTCACTGGACCCTTGCTTGAGATTCTATTACTCTCTGTCATCTGTATTTAATTCTGATCAAGCTGCACATGACCTTGTGGTGTGTGGACCACAGAAGTGCTATGGGCTAGGGAAGGTTATCTGAAGGACCCACCACTACCACCACCACCTGTGCAGCTGTGGGAACGCCATCACCCCGCGCTGGATGAAGACTACTCAGTGCGGCTGCCTTGAGGTTATCCTAGTTTTAAAAGTAAACCCAGCTGACACTGGTGGAATCAAGCAGTGGTTTTGTTGTTGGGGCTTTTGGAGAAGGAGGTAGGTGTGGAAGTCTGGTCTGTTGCAATGTTTTGTAATGCTAAATGCTGGCCCTGACTGCCCTTAGGGAGGAGAGAATCCTCCTATACCAAGTAATGATATGCAACCTTGTTCCTTAATTTAAAACTACTGGTTGAATAAAGATGCCTACAGCCTATGGTTGGGCAGAAGAGACAGGCAGGTAGGGTTTTGTTTCCTGGGCTTTGGGTCAGAGAAGAGGAAAATCAAATCATCAAAGAGGAAAAAAGAGAAGGGGGAGAGGGCAGAAGACGTGTTGGAGCAGGTGAATCATGAAAACTTGGCCATGAGGGCTAAGAGCTGTCCAGATGGAACAGGCAATTGTCTAACTTATTCATAGGTAAGTAGGGTCGCTAAATGCCCAGCTCTATTGTTTTAAAGATTTATCATAAATATAAAGGTTTTGTGTCTTTTATCTGGGAACTAAATGATCAAAAGTGGGGTAGGAACCCTGGAGTGAGATTAAATATTTAATACAACGGGTCGACATTGTTTATGTCTTCATAGGAAGAAATTTTTGCAACCTATGGGTCTCTTCTGAATAGTTTTGCATCCTCTTTAAAGGGCTTGTTGTGCCTTTTTCCCTCACTGGGGATGGAACAGGCCTGTCTTGATATACATGAAGAGACCAATGCTCTGAGATCTTCACCCACAGAATGGGAACCGCCACAATCAGGCCCCCCACCTCAACTGGACGAATGCTGGCTATGTGACTCCTACTCACTGATCCTGAGGGAAAGGAAGACGTGCTTTACCTGCAAGGAGTGTTGCTTACAAACACTAGATTGCTACGAGTGTGAGAGCCAGAACTAGATAACCCCAAGCGTGTGAGGGGGGGGGTCAAATAAACAGCACCTAGACAGCAACGTCCATGAGGCAACACAGGTAGATTTTACCCAAACTAGCATATTTCAGAGGACTGACAGAAAACCAAGAAAAGACTGGGCCTCCCTGGAAAGGAAGAGAGTCTCCTTAGAATTGCTCCCCTGGAAGCAATTTTGGGGTTTCAGCTCCAAATGTAAATAGAAATTCTATGGCTTGAGGAAAGATGTGGTAATATATCACTATAGCCACTCCTGGCAGATCTCTATCAGGCCCTACGCCTTCTCCTAACTAATGGTTAATATTGTGTACCAACTAGACAGCATCAGAATCACACTAGACAATCTTCAGGACATGGCTGTTGTGAGGGAGTTCCTCCATGGGACTATGGGAAGAGGACCCTCCTCCAATGTGGGCAGCACCACCCCACAGGTTGGGGAGCGGGGCAGAACATACAGGGGGAAGTGAGTTGAGCCTGTTGGCTGCCGATGCAGCATGGGTATTCACTTCACACTCCTGCTGCTGCCCTGCTGTCCCTGCCACGATGGGCTGTGCCTTGGAACTGCGAGCTGCTTGTTGTGGGGCACAGTGTCTGGGGGTGGGTTGGTGAGGAAGGCAACTAATATACTATAGTGAATCATTACCTCAGCCTTTGAGATTGGCATTGTCTTGCTTCCTCTGCGATGAGGTTACAGGTTTGAGGGGATACGGGAAGCCTCCAGGAGCTAACATCAGAATTTGATCTTGGGTGCTACTGTAAGATAAGCTCGCAGCTTCCGTGACAACGGGCAGGTAGATGGGCTCTGTGAATATTCTGGAAGTTTCTGAAGTCTGGAAAATTCCAGTATGTGTCTCTTCCTCTATATATGGATTTCCAGGCCGTTATAACACACTACCAGCATGAGATACTATCTCCTCTCTGATGGAAACATCCAATGGCCATCCCTACTGAAGATTGTATCTGATGTGGTTTAATGGCACGGTTGGTCTTCTAAGTGTTCTTTCTAAGGCTGGAGGCAAGCAGGGCATAGGAAGTGGGGAGCAAAGCTGTGAGCCACGGGAACCCAGTGTGAACCTCATCTTGGGGAACACATTAGGCTTTGCCACTTCTACCTCTGTCCTCATTACCTTGGATGATTCATTTATCCCTAAGGAAAAGACAATCAAGAAAAGGGGACCGGATCTCACACATATCTCAGGAATAATAGTGCTGACGATGCAAGCACACAGACCTGCATCCGAATCTCCGACTCCAGTGAAAAGCAAGGCTGTACAACTCCAGCACGTGGGTGTGGTGGTGAGGAACTTAGGGGATAGCTGACTGCCAGTCTAAATCCTAGTTCACGTAGAGACCCCAGCTCAAGGCAATAAGGCAGAGTAATAGCACAGGATACCAGGCATCCTCCACTGACATCCATGTGCATGGTTGCATAGACATGTACACATGTGCAAACAAAAACACATGGAGAGATACAAAAGACGTGGACATACCCAAGCAAGGTCACCTGTGCTTTTTGTGGAGATGTATGCTGTATGGGAGTGGATTATGAGTTGACTCTTCATTTTGGCTTTGTCTTTTTCTCATTTAGACAATCAATTCCTCGAGGGTAGCATGTCTCATTTCTCCTGCTTGCTCCCCCTGGAGGTGCTCACCATGCAGTTTATTAACTGATAAGCTTATTTCTCTTCAAATTACTGCATTATAATTGAGCACCTCTAGATGAGATACTCTGGGGAAATTTTTTTTAAAAAAATTTATGAAACCAAGTGCTGTGTAGGCAATCACCATGGCTACTTCAGTCTTTATTAATTTTTTAAGAAGGGGGGAGGGGCGTGTGCACATGAGCGCCACGCCTGTGGAGGTCAGCAGAGAGTTTGGATCCCTGGGAGCTGGAGTTCATGCTGTGTGCCAGGAACAGAATCTGGGTCCTCTGCAAGAGAGGCAAGTACCCTTGACCACTGAGCTTCCCATCCAGATCCTGTTCTGATGTTTGGATGCAGCCCAGAGAGCCGAAAGCATGAACCGGAAATGAAGCCCAGAAGCTGGTGAGATGGTTCTGCACGTGAGGGCGCTTATCCCAAAGCCTGATGACAGACAGCCCTTTGATCTCTGGATCCCACACAGTGGAAAGAAAGAACCAAGTCACGCAAGTTGTCTTCTGATCTATGGTCGCATGTGTGCGTACACGTTCACATACACACACACACACACACACACACACAAATCCCCAATAAGATGGAGGAAAGGTAGGTGTGTTGAAAACAATATGGTAACATGATTTAGATAGCTCTGGGGTGGGGCAGATTTCATTACAAAGGAAGAACCAGAGGGCACAGCAGGATGGCTCTGTCGATAAAGTGCTTTGTAGGCTTGGGGGTCTGAGTTTCATCCCTAGAACCCACATAAATAAGCTAATGTTCTGTAACCACAGCTTTAAGGAGACAAGGACAGGAAGATCCTTGGACTGCCAGAGAGTCCAGCATTTTCTTGCATGTGTAGGGGCCTAAGTCTAGGAACAAATGTCACGGAAGGCTGTAAATCCACATTTGCGATAAGACCACATTTGCGATGAAGGCGGTCTTCAACTGCCTGGGCCAACCTGAAATCCAGCTTTCCTTAAACATAAGGAATGAGTGAAGTGGCAATCACTCAATGCTCTGAGAGGTGGTGACTCTTACAGAGTCCTATTCTAGAAAGGCTACAAGACCCGTACCGGGAAAGCATTCGAAACTCAAGGTCCGAGGAAGGGAGGTGGTGCGGTGGGTAGTGCTGCCTGAGCAAGCGCGAGAACCCAAGTTCAGATCGCCAGAATCCACATAAAAGCTGGGTGCGTGGCTCGAACATCTGCGAACATGTGCAATCCTGGTGCGCTGAGGAAGAAGTGGGGGGGAGGGGGAGTCAAGGGAGTCTCTCAAGCTGACAGGCTAGTGATCCTGGCTTAGGCAGCAGCAAATAACAAAGAGGCTGTTTCAAAGAGGGCTGATACCTAAGGTTGTCTCCTGACTTTTACACACATGCACATGCACACAGATCCCATACACACATACCGGCCCCTCCCCTCAAAGCCAAGCTCTGGAGAAAATATGCATTCGGCTCCGATTGTGAAGTGGAGACGGATGTCTTAGGAGACACCGAGGACCATTGATTATTCTAAGACAAAGAGAAGTAGAAACTTCTCCTGGGGGACCCTGCATCTGCCTGTGGAAGCATCCGGCCCTTGGCAGAGCCTCTCTGGAGGCTGGGCTTAGGAGCTGCAAGGACAGAGGCACAGGGAGCAGATGGGGGAGGTGGCCCACGGGGGAACTGGAGCGAGAGAGAATGAACTTTATCCTGTGAGTCAGATTACCTAATTACACCGTGCCCTCTGTGAGAACTCTTTGGCCCACAGCCTTTGGATCAGCCTTATTTAAATGCTCTGGTCCCGTTCTCTAGTGTGCTATTTGTAATTAGAGGAGCTTTTGATGTCAGAGTGCAAAGAGGGTTTGTGTGTCCCCTGAAGCCAATTTGTTTTATGGTAGGTGATTCCTCAGGGATGGCTGTGGCCAAGGTGAACTTATAGGCAAGAGTTTGGGCTACAAAGTTGAGTGGATTTTTTTTTTCCCCACATGGAAGTCTGTCTACCATGCTTGGAGAGTGGAGACAATGATGAAGTTTAATTAGTATCTTGTAGCTTAGGCTGGCCTCCAACACCCTGTGTCTCAACGGATGCCTTTAATTTTTGATCTACCTTCTCCCCGCTCCTAAATGATGGGATCTCCAGGGTGGGCCACCACAGATGATTTATGAAGGGCGGGGGGATGGAGCTCAGGGCTTCACATATGCTGGGTAAGCATGCCACCAACTGAGCTACATCCTCAGTCCCTTGGGCGTGATTTTTTTCTTTCCAAATAGCTGGTAGGATCTGATATGCATGATGGTGAATCTTGTCAACCCCACCGGGTTTTAAATCACTGGGAAAAACCACCTCTGTGAGAGCTTTTTCTAGATTGAGTTCATTGAAGTGAGAAGATCCGCCCTGAATGTGAATGGCGCTATTCCTTGGCCTGTGGTCCCAGACTAACTGAAGAGGAGAAAGCCATCTTGCTGCGCACAGGCTCTCTTCCATTTCCAGACTGCAGACACAATGTCAGTGGCTGCCTCCCGCCATGATGGACTGACCCCCTTGAACTGTGAGCCAATGTAAAGTCCTCATCCTGTAAGTGGCTTTTGTCAGTGATTTTGTCCAGCAAAGAGAAGAGTA
Source organism: Apodemus agrarius (assembly GCA_964023405.1). Classification (NCBI taxonomy): domain Eukaryota; kingdom Metazoa; phylum Chordata; class Mammalia; order Rodentia; family Muridae; genus Apodemus; species Apodemus agrarius. The sequence continues at coordinate 21,990,181 of OZ030028.1, forward strand.
ACTAACGGACACTTTGTTACCAGCAACTGGAGCCAGCACTTGAGCTACAACAGAGCTGCTGGCTTAGCGTTGGGCATTCCTGCACATACTGTATGTCCTGATTTCTGTGACGATAAGATGAGGAATGAAAGGCCTCACTTGAAGGGGAAGGGTCCATCTTGGGGAAGCAGAGCAGTACATTCCAGGTACTATGAATGAATGAATCAATGAATGAATGAATGAATCAATCAATGAATACATGCTCATAGCTCTAATGAAACAAGGCTGAGCCACTAAGTTTGCGTGGCCCTTTCCTCAGGGAAGACATTCAAAAACCAAATCTGTAGGACAGGATACAGGGACCCTGGACATAAGATCAGATTCATGCCATTTCATGAAAATTAAAACAAAAGTATCACCTCAAGAAGATCACCCCTGGAGTCTCTTAAAAACCCAAATTGTTGGGCCTGGAGAGATGGTTTCAGCTGTTAAGAGCGTGACTGTTCTTACAGGGAACTCCAGTTCAGTTTCCAGCACCCATGTCAGATCTCATACTACCAGCCACAAATCCAGTCCGGGCAGGGGGTGGGGGGGGGATCGGAGGCCCTTTTCTGGCCTCTGAAGGTACCCACAAGAGTATATGCATAGCCATATGCACACATATAAACAAAAAGAGTTGTGCTTAAATTAAGACACAGATGGAATCCACAGAAACGGATCAAGCCAGTCGTTCACAGCGATTCAATGTGGAGCAGGGCCCACAAATACAGGGTGGTTTGCTAACCATTCCCGGCTGTAGCCAGGCCATTATGGTTATCTAAAACAGGCTTACATTGACTCTGGTTGAAACTCAAGTAACTTTTTGGATGCGTTGGGCCACTCTTACAAAGCTGGGGTGTATGCGCAAGAGCATGTTTTAAAGACCAGCAAGATATTACATGATTCACGAAAGCCGCGAGAAGACGCTTGGCTTGCACATCTTCCGGTTCTTTCCCAGCGCCTCCCCATCCCACTGTGTGAGCATCACGTTATGCAGGGTTAATGAAAAACAGAAGCCCAGGCCTGAATACCTAGGTTGTCTAACTACATCAATGTGAAATGGAGAGTCCACGCTCGATTAGAAAGAGCCAACGTAACAGCTCCAGAGTCTCGGGAAGGACATCTTGCAAGCCATGGGGTTTATGGATGAAGTGCCCTGATACCCACGACTCTGGTGATACGCTCCATCCAGCCCCACAAAGACGGCGTTCAACTAGGGGGCTTACAAGACTAACATGAGAAGCAAATCTAAGGCACTTTCGGTGATATCTGATTGAATCAGAGGCGACAAGGGGATCCAAACAGGAGCTGGCCAGACCTCAGAAACTCATTTTATTCCCCCTTTGCTAACATGTCTGTTTCAACTTACGATTATCTATACGCTGCCCTGAAAATGCATGCTAATGTGCTGAAATGTTGATGACAGGTGGTGACTTTCCTAAAGCCACTTAAACAAAGCCTTCCTCCCCTTAATTCCTGCACTCGTGTCCCCATTAGCCAGTACGTGTTCAGTGGCTGGTGGTTATCTTAAGGAACACATGAAGCATACCGTCCAGAGATCAGTTATGGGTGTCGGTGAATACTGAGTCCTCCGCGTCCACCATCCTGCCAGGGTGTCTCACTGACCCTACAACTCACCGATTTGGCTACCCTGCCCCAGGAAGCTTCCTGTTTCTGTCTTTCCAGAGCTGGGCTTACAAGCGTGCAACATATTTAGCTTTCCACAGGGGTGCTGGGCACCCAAACTCAGGTCCTCACACTCTCATGGCTTAGAGTCCTCTCTCTGGCCTCAAGGTTTACTTTTTCGAGAATAAAGACTCCTGGGTCCTGATAAGTACCTGCAGGATCTCTGTCACGGGCAAGGACATACAGCTTCCCCTCTGCCCTCAGTTCCTGCCTGTCTGGCAACTCCCTTCCAACATTACAGCCCCACTCAAGGCTCAAGTATACTTCCACACAGACACACACACACACACACACACACACAGACACACACACACACAGACACACATACACACACACACACTCACAGACACACACAGACACACACACACAGACACACACACACAGACACACAGACACACACAGACACACAGACACACACACAGACACAGACACACAGACACACAGACACACAGACACACAGACACACACACACACACACACCTTCAGCTGGCACATGCATGCACCTTCTCCCCAAGGTCTGCCATTACTGTCACACCACAGCCCTCCCGTTCAACATCCTTCCCTGCTAGTCAATTCCTGAATTTCTAAAACACATACACAGACATTACTATCAGTCATGTATTTCAGTGTTTCTATCCTTGTCTCCACACCAGTCCCTGTAATACTGCCTGACACTGTCTGGGCAGGTAAAAGCATATTCATTTTTACTATTTTGTTATTATAATTTTGGGACAGGGTCTCATGTAGCTTATGTGTCTTTGGATTTGCTGAGTAGCCAGGGATGATCTTGAGCTCGAAATCTTCCTGTCTCCTTATCCTGAGTGGTAGGATTACAGACATGCGTCTGGTTTAGATACTTATTTTTTAGAGATGACTGGGAGGCTGGAGAGACAACTCAGCTGATAACCTGCTTGCTCTTGCCATAGAAAGATGAGGAGCCAAGTTTGGATCTCCAGTACTCGGAATAAAAACCTAGATATGGTGGCTCGTAATCCTAGCTCTAGGGGGGCAGAGATAGGACAATCCTCGGGGCTCACTATCAAGCCAATCTTGCCAGCTCTGGGTTCAGTGAGACCCTGTCACAACGCAATAGAGGCAGAGAAGAACAGACAAAGGTCCGACATCACCTTCAGGCCTTCATATATGCACAATGTGTGTTGGTCTGTGTATAGCGTATGCTTGTGCATGTGGACACACACACACACACACACACACACACACACACACACCACACAAAGACAAAGTGGGCTTACAAAGCAACATTAAGGAGCACGAACACTAAGCTAAAAATACACTACATAGCACAGAGTCTCCATGACACTCTCCCTTCCTTTGATGTCTTCAGCATCCTTTGAGAAGGAATCCAAGCCCTCAATTTGATTCCAGCCATATATACCCCTTTCTTTCCCCTCCCCTCCACCAGATAACTCTAGAAGCCTTTGTTTTTTCTTTTTTCTTTTTTTTACATAACTGTACTCAGAAAGTCATTCGAGAAACCTGCTTGAAAGAACGGCCATGTTTTGTTGATTATAGCCATAAACCCTGGAAACACTATACCCAACAAGGGACGTGCTCGAATAGCACTTGAATTGGAACCTCTCTCCTCAAGAATCCTTCTTTCAACGGCTTTCGTGCAGTGGAACAGACAGACCCAGTGGGCTGCTGGCTTAATTACAGCTCTGCAAAACTCTAACGGTCCCTGGGGGGAGGGGGAGCAGCGCCTGCCTCGGTTCTCCATTCGCCTGTTGGAAGGTGTCAGTGGTTTGGCTTCCTTCTTGATCTTCCTATAGGATTTCCAGCCCTTCCTTCCCCCCACGAACCAATCCCAGGTGAAGTTACCCAGGAAACTCAAAGGTTTGAACACACCCTTGGGGGTCAGATCCCTATGGCTTTTATTGCAGACACATACACCATTAAGAGACACCATTTGGGCCATGTTTGTCTAGAGGTCAAAAGGCATAGGGACAGAGGGTTACTGTTCCCTTTGAGGTTAGAGGCAAAGACCACAGGGTTTCTCTTTCTCTCCCTCTCCTTCTCCCCCTCCCCCTCCCTACCTCCCTCTCTCCCTCTCCCCCTCCCCCTCCCCCTCCCCTCCCCTCCCCTCTCTCTCTCTCTCTCTCTCTCTCTCTCTCTCTCTCTCTCTCTCTCTCTCTGTGTGTGTGTGTGTGTGTGTGTGTGTGTGTGTGTGTGTGTGTGTGTGTGGTATGGTAAGCATGTGTTTGTGGACATACCCAAGGCCACATGCATACAGGGAGAGGCCAGAGGTTAACACTAAGTTACTAAGTGTCTTTACTCAAATGCTCTACAAGTTTCCTTCCTTCTCTGGGACAGTATCTCTTGTCTCAGGCAGGCCTTGAACTTGCTTCTTAGTTGAGGATGATCTTGAATTCTTGATCCTCCTGCCTCAGGTGCTAGGATTACTGGCCCGTACCATTCTATCTGGTTAATATGCTCTTAGGGGTGGAGCCCATGGCTTTGTCTATACTAGGCAAGTGCTCTATCCTTTGAGCTACAGCCTCGGCCCCAGCCCCACCTCCTTAATTGTTTGAGACAGGGTCTCTCTCTCTTTCTGTCTCTCTCTCTCTCTCTCTCTCTCTCTCTCTCTCTCTCTCTCTCTCTCTCTCTCTCTCTCTCTCTCTGACAGAAGCTCAGCAATTCAGCTAAGCCAAGGAGCTTTGGGATCTATCTGCCCCCAGAGCCGGGGTTATAGATACGACCTACCGTGCCTGCCTTTTAGGAGTTGGGGATGCAACTCGGGTCTTTATTCTTGAGTGACAAGCCCTCCACCAACTGAGCCATCTGGAAAGCACTCTTTCTCTGCTCTTTTATATTCATGACCCCTCCCCTTCCTCCCACCACCCCTTTTCCTATTTTTAGACTCTGCACTACGTTGGCTTTCTGACTCAGATCTCGGTGTGTCATTGTGCTCAACACTTCTGCATCCCAATCTTGCATAATTCCGTGGATCAGACAGATACCGTGGTGGCCCAAGTCACGTCTGAACACTGCTGAGGGTAAAAAGCTGGCTTTTGACACGTTAAAGGAACCCGTCAGAGTATCACCACCATGGCCAAGTTCAATCCTTTCCATCAGCAAGGCTTCCAAGCCCACACACGGCAGTCCCTCTGCCCAGGATCTTTCTTTACCAACATGGGTTGCTTTGGCCATGCTTCCTGCATTTGGGGTTCCATTCTTTGGTGGAGTCTAGAGGGCCAGATACGATGCTGATTCTCTCATGACCTCTTTTTTAATTATATGGGTCTGGTGATGGCCTGTTGGGGAAGTGGTTGAGATCACAGGGCTTCTGGCATGTTTACCTAATATAATAGATGACATGGGGGGGGGGCAGGAGAGAAGACTGCACTTCCTCATCTCCCTTTCATGTAGAGAAAACACTGTCATTGTCTGAATAAAGCCCTCCGCATTTTACAAAACCAAACTGAAATGGGTTAAACCCTAAGAACTTCCTAATCCTCGGGTGGTACAGGCCTGTAATACCAGAACTGAAAAGGCTGAGTCAGGAAGTCTGTGAGTTCAAGGCCAGCCTTCGATACATAGTTTGACTCTGTTTAAAACAACAACAAAATAGGGCTGGGACGATGGCTCGATGAGTAAATTAGCTGCAACACAAATGCAAAGACTAGAGTTTGCATCCCCAGAACTACATATAAGTGAGGTGGGTATGGTGGCCCGCTTGCAATCTGAGAACACAGGCCGTCAAGACAGGGAGCACACAGAGCACAGTGGGTGGCCAGATTCACAGTAATGATGTGTCCTGCATTTTGTGAAAGACCCTACATCCATATCTAAGATAAAAAGTGAGTTAGGAAGACACTCAATATCCACCTCTGGCCTCCACACACATGTGCATCTGTACTCCCGAACATGTGTCCCTGAAATATACACGTATGCACATTATATGCACATATCAACAACAGATCTACCATATGAATTAGCTATGCCATATAAACAATGGACTGTAAGTCACAATATCACAGAGATACAAAACAGTCCGTTTCTGGAAGACAGTGTAAACGTCTCCCAGCCTCTTTGTGCACTGCCAAAGTGCTGGCTCCGTCTCTCCCGCCACTGGCTTCTCAGTCTGGATGATGCAGTGTTGACACTGTGCCACTGACCTTCTTCTGACCATCTGCCTCAGGCTCTCGGTTCAAGGGGGACTCCTAGATCTCAGTTCCCTGCCTCCTTCCCGGCTCCTGTGATGCAGCAGGCAGCCTCTCTCAGTCTCGGCCTCTGCTGATCTTGCTTCCTCCCTCAACTGTAGCAGCCATTGCGATTCAGAATTCTCCAGAATATATGAGAGGGGCTTCTCATCTGTCCTTGCTCTCTCAGCATAATTCACCAGCAATTGCCATCAGTTTCCTGCCAATTACCATCAGCCAGAGGACTCCGAGAGCCCAGGTTATAAGCCGCCTAGGAAGCAAAGAAGAAAACACCCCAGGATTTCCCCTCCTCACCATCCCCGGCCTCTAGTTGCTCTAAGGAATGTACTGCTCCCTGCTGCCTGTCCCAGGTGGTGTACACTTGAAGCCTGATTTCTCCTTCGGAAATGAGGTTTGCCCCTGACTGAAAGGGCTTCGGGTGGTTGTCAGCAGCCTCTAGAAGCCCGCTCAGGATGGAGTCCTTCCCAAGCCCTCAAATCATGTCATTAATAAATGTCAAGGAACAGACCAAGTCCCCAGTCTGCCATTTTTTTTTTTTTTAAACAGGGATAGGGAGAAGAACACTTAGCGCTGCGGTCAGCTCAAACTGAGCTGTGGGAGAGAGCAGAGCGTGGGTGAGGCAGACCCTTCGGTCTTTAGGAGTCAGGAGACGCAGGATGGCTGAAACAAGTCCTTTGTTTCTTTCTCTTTGCCCTTCCTCCTCTCCAGCCCCTCTTACAAACAGGGTCTCTGATAGCCCAGTCTGACCAGGAACTCAGCTATGAACCAGAGGATGACCTGGCACTCCCGATCCCGCCAGTTCCATCTTCTTGATGTCAGGGCTGCAGATGTGCACCACCATGCTTGGCGTGTGGGGTGTTAGAGATGATGCCCAGGATTCTACACACTCTACCAACTGAGCTGCAGCCCCAACCCTCCTTTCTCTTTGGGGCTCTGTTTGTAAATCTAGGAAGCAAGTGAGACCCAAGGCAGTAAATGAGACCAGATTGGTGGTGGTGGTGGTGGGGGGTTTGAGAGAGAAACTACAATAACAGCAGAAAAACAACAATGGTACCGCGTACCCTATGTTTCAGCCTTTAGAACATATAGAAATCTCAGAATAAACTTTGTGAAAACTTACTGCAGTACTGAAAACCTGATTGTGCATTAACCTTGGCCTATCCAACCTGGCCCCTCTCATATTTCGGTCCTCTAGAAGCTGACTCCGTCCCAATAAACTGAGATGGGGGTATCTCCCTCGCCATCTTCCAAGTCAGCTCATCGCTTTGCTCTGGATGAATTTCCTCGTTCTCCTGCCTTTAGCCGGCTCTCTGGTAAACAGACACTCTGGCTCCTACAGGGTGGGCGCTGTAACGTTCCGTTATACCCGTGGGGCCCTGTTTGAGCCACCAAAATGCTCTGTGCTTCACTGACCTTATTTCTGAATGACGAAAATAAAGGCCTTCCCAATACTACTTGCTGTTGAGAAGAAAGAAACTGATTTTGTTCCTTTGTTTTTCGGGAAGCGGGCACATACATGGGCGTGTAGAGGCCAGAAGACAATCCGATGGTGTGAGCAACACTCATCAGGTGCTGTCCACTTTGTCAGGCTTGTTGGCACGAGGCAGGGTCTCACTATGCAGACCAGGCTGGCCTGGGATCTATGCCCTCCCGAGTGCTGGGGTTAAGTCCTATACTACCAGGCCTGCACCGCCTTGTTGTCTGAGACAGGGTCTCTCACTGAACCTGTGCTTTGAAAGGCTAGAGACTCACCAAGCTCTGAGGATCATTTTGTACTTCTGCCTGCCCAGGGCCGTGGCAGTATGAGCTAAGATACCTGGCACTCCTTCCCTTCCGCCCACGAGGGATCTGGGGATCAAACTTGTATCTTTTACTAACTAAGCCATCTCCCCCAGGCGACACTGGTTTTGAACTGACGAACCAAGCCTGGCACATAATAAGAGGTGACTGAACTTTATGTCCCTGTCACTCATTCTAGGGCTTGATGGGTGAGAGGGCTAAAATGACTTTGAGGTGGGGCTCACAAGTGCCTCCTGTTTCTTTAACCAGCCCTGACGTACTCGGAACACAGTCCCGTATTTAAATCCTTAAAGAATTCCAATGCTGTGTGCAAAACAGGAATTCAAGACTTGGGAGAGGGCTGTTTTGGTAAAGGAACAAGCTTGGGGGTCTGAGTTAAGACTCCTGAAACTCACATAAAAAGCTGGATGTGGCCGGGCAGTGGTGGCGCACGCCTTTAATCCCAGCCCTTGGGAGGCAGAGGCAGGCGGATTTCTGAGTTCGAGGCCAGCCTGGTCTACAGAGTGAGTTCCAGGACAGCCAGGACTACACAGAGAAACCCTGTCTCGAAAAACCAAACCAAAACAAAACAAAACAAAAAGCTGGATGTGGGGCTGGAGAGGTGGCTCAGTGGTTAAGTGTATGTGCTGCTTTTGCAGGGGACCTGAGTAGATCCCAGCTCCTACTCGGGGCAGCTTTCCAACTGCTGTGATTGTAGCTCCAGGGTACCAGGTGTCCTCTGATGCTCTTTTGGCCTTTGAGAGCACCCACACTCACATGCACAAACATACACACAGAAATACATGTGTACAGAAATAAAAAAAAAAATCCATCAAAAGACTTGCGTGTGGTGGCTCAGATCTGTGATCCCAGTCACTGAGATATGTCATGTGAGGAGGGAGATAGAAGCACCCAGAAGCTCAGGGGTCAGCTAGCCTAGCGTATGCAGCTCACGAGCAACAAGGGAGATAGGGCCTCAAACCCAAAGTGGATGGTGAGAACTGATTGCAGAAGGCTGTCCTCTGACCATATGTGCAACACGTGCACACACACACACACACACACACACACACACACACACACACAGACCAAGAACCCCTACCCACCCAAACAGGGATTTAAAGTGTCAGAAACATCACTGAGTATCAGCTAAGTACCAGTCAATGTGATAACCAATTCTGAGGAAGCAAGAAAGTGGCTCTAAAGGGGCTGCTTAGGGGCTGTCGGGACACACAAGGAGGCCTGTTTTCTGGCACCAGACCCTCGTTTAGACTGGGTGGCCCACTTAACGTCTACACGGAACAGAGCTGCAGATCTGTCGAACGTCGGATTTTGATTGAAAATTAATCGCTGCTTCTGACCCATGTGGATTAACTTCCCTTGCTTTAAGTGTCCCCTTAATTGACAAACTACTATCAGGTGAAAGAACCAATTAAGGAGCGCCCGACTCCCCGCACATGTCTCCGTCCTCCTGCTCCCCACTCCAAGTTGTCTTGCCAGAGTGTTTTAATAGACTATTTCCGTCCTTGCACGAGAAGATTAATCACTTAGCACATGCAGAAGAGAGGGGGCAGCTGGGTTCTGTGCGGGTGCAAGGCTGGACCTGGACTAGCACGGGCCAGTGTGTGAAGAGCCGCTGAGGGAAGAGACAGGGGGCCTACTTGCATGGCCTCAAAATGCTGCTGAGAACAGTTCTTGCTCCTTGACTGGTGCTCCCAAACTTGCCAACTCCCAGAGGCTATGTGGTTTTTCAAGACAGTTTTTCCCTGTAACCCTGGCTGTCCTGGAACATACTCTGTAGACCAGGCTGACCTGGGGATCCACCCGTCTCTGTGTCCCCCAGGGCTGGGGTTAAAGGTATGCACCACCATCAACCAGCACTGGCTGGAGTTCTTCAAGGACGTGGGTGAACGGTGCATCAAGGTCTTGCTCCCTTCCATGTCTCCTGTCTTCCACTGGGGAATGCTGGGATTGCAGGTATGTGCCTTCATGCCAGGCAAGCTTTCCTTTTTGTTTTGTGTTGAGGCAGGTTCTCACCGAGTAGCCTTGGCTGACTGGGGACTCCACATGAAGACCAGGGTGGCCCTGAACTCAGAGAGCTGCCTTCCGAATGCTGTGATTAAAGCCATTTGTCAAAATGAACTAGCTATTTTTCTCATCAAAAGTGGGACAGTGTCCATTCATGTATGTACATTTATGCCTAAGTTCCTACTAGGCAGTCCTGGGAGAGTGTGGTATGCCTAAGAACTGTAGACAAACACAAATGACAACACGAAGCATGACTCTTGTAGAATGTTGTCTCCAATGGCCCTCCCTTAAGAGTCCCGCAACTCCACAATCATTTGTAAGAAATTCTGCTCTAATACTTGTGCCTAAAGGAGGTGCCAGAGTAATGGTTCTCAACCTGTGGGTCATGACCTCTTTGGCAAACTTCTATATCCAAAAACATCTACATTATGATTCTGAACTGTAGCATAATTACAGTTATGAAGTAGGAATGAAAAGAATTTTACGGTTGGGGGGGGTGACCACGACGTGACTGACTGTATTAAAGAGCTGTGGCATTGAGGACGGTTGAGAACCATCGTGCTAGACTACGTATTTAGACTGAGCGAGGTTAAATGAATGAAGTCTCCATCTATGTAACTTTGGGAAAGCCATCCTTCATGCTGGGTGAAGACTTTGCACTGCTGATGTTTTAGGGTCCCTCACATCCTTGTACGGAGCCCCCCTGACTCATGCTCTGTAAGTAAATTCAGTAAACTCACTGGTTTCTTGGAATTGTGGTTTGGTTTGTCTTTGGGACCTTAGGAGTAGGGCTGTAGTTGTTGATTGGCCTTCCAAAGGAAGGAATTCTCACAACAACAAAAACACAGAGTCCCCAGATGCAGGGAGCACACAAAGAGCACGGCCTGCCTCTGGCTAGGATCTGCTGCAGGGGGTCGGCTCTGGCTGTGTGCGCCTTACTTTCCAACGTGTACATCTTAAGGTCCTTCTGCAGTGAGTTAAAAGAAATGTGTTCGCTTCATAGAAGACCCTTAAAAACTTCTACTTGGGAATGGACCTAAGAACTCATTGTCCTAGATAAGATGGATACACTTGAACCCAGTTTCCACTCAGATTACTGTTTATCTATAGCTTCCCAGAAAGGGTTAATCCAAAGCCAATCAAATCTGTCACTCAACTTGGGATGAGGTAGGGAGAGCACCAAGTAGTAGATGATCTCCTCCTCTTCCTCCTCTTCTTCCTCCTCCTCTTCTCCCTCCTCCTCTTCCTCCTCTTCTTCCTTCTCTTCTTTCTCCTCATATGATCCCAATGAATTTTTAAAAAGATTAATTTTTTTAGCTATGTATATGTGTGTACAGCTGCATGTGTATGTGCACCACGTGAATGCAGTGCCTCTAGAGACCAGAAGAACACGTGACATCCACTGCAGATGGAGCTACATACAGGTGGTTGTGAACTGTCCCGTATGGGTGCTAGGAACCCAACTTGTGTCCTCTGCAAGAACAATCAGCTCTTAACTGCTGAGCCATCTCTCCAGCCCTGATCATTTTTTTTTTAATGACAAGAATCAACCATGATTAACAGACCTCCCACACACTCTATTATAGTTCTACTAACACAATAATGGTACAAATGGAAAAACAGAAAATTGCATTAAAAAATCTGGAAGGATCCTTAGGAATTATCTACTTAGTGTTTATTTTATTATAAAAAATCCAGACACACAGAAAAATTGACAAGCATTTTATAGTGAACACCCATATACCCATCACTGACATTACATTATAAATATATTGCTGTATTTGCTTTATCATATATCTGTGGCATCAAGCCAATCAATTATTCACCTCTTTTCTAATTGATTTTCTCAAAAATAAAAAAATTACAAACCTTAAAACCCAATTTTGAATCTCTCTCTCTCTCTTCTGTGTGTGTGTGACTCTCTCTCCTGTGTGTCTCTCTCTGTATATATGTAGATAAGTGTGGGCCTATATATGGAGATCACAGGATCACAGGACAACCTCAGCTGTCAGTCCTTGCTTGGCTGTTTGCTTGAGTTAAGAGTCTCTTGCTTGCCACTATGTGTGGCAGACTAGGTGGTCCACTGATTATGTGAATTCTCCTGCCTCCACCAGCCATCTTCTAGAGATGATATTAAAAACACCTGTGGTCCTGTGCCCAGTTGCATGAGGTGGTGGATCTGAACTACGGCAGGTGCTTTATCTACTGATCCATTCCCCCTGACACACACACACACACACACACACACACACGCACACGCACACGCACACGCACGCGCACGCGCACGCGCACGCGCACGCACACGCACACGCACACGCACACCCGCCTGTTTGAGGTAATTTCATTATGGAACTCTGGCTGTCCTAGAACTTGCTATATAGACCAAGTGGGCCTCAAACTCACAAAGATCCACCTGCTCCTTTCTGCCCCCTGAGTGCTGGCATTAAAGGCATATATCATTACAGCCTCTCTCAGTTCTCTCAGTTGGAAGTGAAGAATAAAAACCCAACACAGGAGCTAGAGCAGATCCTTGACACCGCGTGGCTCCCTGTGTGCTGCTCTGATACATACCAGTGCTGTCCACGTCACCCTCTGTACCTCAGAGAAGCGAGGTCACAGAGGAAATGAACTGGTAGGATGGGGACATCAGGACATCAGGAGCACAGAATGGGGATGCAGAAAAGCACATTTCACCACAACAGTCCATGATCAATTGGCAACGACTCACTCAGGTTCCAGTGGAGCAAAACTGAGAAGGCCCCCCATGTCCTCCTGTTCTCAAAGGCACACCTTCATGATTAGAAAGGACAGCAAATACAAGCACATCCTTGAAACAAACAAAAAAATTCTGCAATGATTCTAAGCTTCCTACAGTTGGAAGGAAAGGTCTGAGGGCCTCCCAGCTCTATGGAAACATGGCTGTTCTTAGCCTTTGAGCTGTAAGAATTGTTCAAGGTGATGCTTTCCACCCCCGCAATTGGCCATGATTATCTCTGAAGGAAGATGACATCACCTGTGTCTCCTCCACCACAACCAGAGTAAGTCATACATCCACCTAACCTACCAGTGTTCCCTGCCTCAGTTTCCATGTCTGTAAAGAGGGTACTCCAGGTGCTCAGAGCACTGTATCTTCCAGTTGAGAAAGCATGTACAAATACTGTCACCGTGTCTAGCCCGTGTGTTCATCCACATAGAACCATTGGTGAGGTTCTCGGGGCTGTGATGGTCCATACTGTCAACCTGAGGGAGTCTGGACTTTCCCAGGCTCACTGGACATGCCTGAGAGGGGATTTCTACACTTGGTTAACTAAGGAGGGAAGACCACACTAACTGGGTGGGCCAAAGTTCTGAAACTAAATAAATAGGAGAAAGTGAGCCGAGCGCCCTCTCTCAGCGCTTCCTGACTGTGGGTGCTACACGACCAGCTCCCTCATGGTCCTGCTGCCACGCCTCCCTACCGTGATAGACTGCACCCCTGAGATGTGAATTCACCGCAAACCTTTCCCGTATTTAAGGTGTCTTAGTCAGGTATTTGGTTTCACTAGCAAGAAAAGTAACTAATACGGCAGCTTTTATGACTTAACTCCAACACCTTTGCAGGCTTACACCTGAGCCCTTCCTCCCCTCCCACACCAGTCCCACGGCTTGCTGTTCATGCATGCTATTAGCACGCCACTACCCCGTGTACCAGTGCGGGGTGGATGAACACGTGGGCTGGACACTGTGATGGTGTTTGCATGTTTTTCCACAGCAAATCACAGAGCTATGGACACCTGGAGTACTTCTTTACAGACAAGGAAACTGAGGCAGAAAACGTGGGTTAAGTCTGCCCGGGGCTCACAGTTAAAGCCACCCCGTTTTCAAGACCAGGATGTCCCTGACTTGGACAGCTGGCCTCCTTTTGCAGAAGGAGACCTCTCAGGACACAGTTCTGAGGCCATTAGCTTTGAGAAGTCCTGCCCACTTCTGCTGGCCCCTTGGACAACCTGCGGCATTTTACGCAGACTTCTGGGAAAGCGGAGAGAACGTGGAGAGCCAGAGGAGAGTGGGCAGATTCTGAGGTGGGCGGGCAGATTCTGAGGTGCACAGCACAGCCTTGGGGTCCTGAATCCCAGTCTCCCAAGATGGGCCACAGGAACATGAATGCTTGAGTGTGTGACCAGTGTGAACACGTGTGAGTGTGTGTGTGTGTGTGTGTGTGTGTGTGTGTCCCTTAGCTGTTTCATGTGGGAATGATACGGATCCTTTTCTGCTATGTGAAGGGCTCAATGAGCCTGTACTTATAGGGTGTGGTCCATGAGACCACCTGTCCACTCAAGAGTACTCAAGCCCCTGTGAAGACTGCACTTAGTAGCTAGAGATGCGGTTGAGTTGGAACAGCGCTAGCCTAGTATGCATGAACCCCTGGGTTCTATCCTCAGGACCATATAAACCAGGTATGGTATGCCCATCGGCAATCCCAACACTGGCATTAGGAGGATCAGGAGTTCAGGCTATTCTTGGCTAAAAAGTGAGTGCTAAGCCACCTGAAATATATACAAGACTCGAGAAAAATAAAGACTGTGATGACCTCTGCTCCTCAGCCTGGCTCTCCTGTCCTCAGCGTCTTACTGGACCTACATGGAAGTTCATGCCCCATATCCCAAGGGTACTCCCAAGAACACACTCCGGTCTAGGGCCCACCCTCCTGGGCTGCAAAGGAGCCTGGGGCACTGATCGCATCTCTTCAGCTCTACAGGTAATAAGGCCCAGATGACTGGGCTATGCGCTTGGCAAAAACAACCAAGGCCTCGTCTTCGTCTAGACATAGGTTACATGCTGGGATGGTGCCAAAGGCAATGGAGAGGCACTGGGAACCATGGCGTCTCTGGAACTATCGGTGCAGCCTGTAAGAGCTCTGCTTTGAACTTGGACTATGACAGCTTCGTTCTTGTCCTGACCGCTGCGCCTGACAACCTGAGTTGCAACTGAACAAAATAAATAATATAATAAATATATATGTGAAATGAATGAATGAATGAATGAATGAGTAAATAAGCAAGGTGGACCATGTTTGAGCCAATGACACCAAAGGATATCTTCTAGCCTATACGCCCCTCCCCAATCTGAAGAGGAAAAGGAAAATCAATCATGATTAAGTTAACACTAAGACAAATACAGGTACTTTACCGCACGGTTATGAACGGGGCGGGACTGTGGTGCGTGCCCATCCTTGCTTCCTCCGTTAAGTGGAACCCAGTCCCAGCACTCCTTGCTCAAGTAAGACCATACCATCCAGCCAGTGAGCACTGCTGGCCTCTATCTGGGTGGGGATTCTGTTCTGTAATGAGGCCGATTTGGGGAGTAGTGACAGTGAGGGAAAGGGTGGCTGCTTCATCCTGCATCTCTTCCTGTGGCCATCAGACAAGTCTGTGCTGTAGCTAGATATCCGGTCATTAAGAAGCAACCCCTGAGCCCCGCCCGACCCCCATTCTACCTGAGACCACAACAGATAACCAGTCAAGAAAATGGTGGTCTCTAGTTGGATTTATACCTAAGGTCTGGTCGCTAAAGAAAAATCCTGAAAAGGGGCCAAGGAATATATCCTCCCCCAGGCCCCTATGCCTGTAGCCTAGAAGCACCCACAAGGACCCTCAAGAAAGATGGAGACTCCTCAGGTCTTTTCTTCCTCTGGGGGGAAAAAGGCTTCTACTTAAAGGAGCAAAAAGACAGGAATTTATAGGCTAACAAAGCTCAGCCACTTGGCTGTTGTCCAAGACTGGAAAGAGAAACCTTGAATTTGGAAAACATAATAGACAAGAAAAGATTTCATCTATCAGCTAACAAGAGGCTAGGGTCATGAAGGAGGTATTCTTTCTACTTGAGAGACCATGCTAAAAAATAAAAAAATAAATCTCAGCGATGTTCCAGAACGGCGTAGGGAGGGGGAGTCCCCCACGCAAGCATGTAATCGAGGTTGCAGCTTCAAGGGGGCTTATCATGTCTTCTGACATCCTGACAGAAATGTGTAATATAGAACTTTAGCACTGTGGGCAGGTTAAATTATACGAGGCCCAGAAAATCATTTCACTGTGAATTGGAGTGTTGCTGAGGGCCTTTGTGGCTGAGCGGCTGTCGCCACTGGCCCAGCTTGGGGAGGACGGGAGGCCTTGATAGGAGCATGGGGGCTCAGGGCTCAGGTTTACAGAAGCAACAGCCCCCTGGGTGGGGTGTGAGGATGCTGTAGGCTTTGTGTTTCCAAGATCAGGGCCAGAAGCAAAAAAAAAAAAAAAAAAAAAAAAGGGGAGGGGGATTATGGGAACATGGGAAAGGAAGAGAGTCCCTTACCCCAGAGTCTGGTAAGGAAGTTCCAGGACAATTAATATTTGTGGGCTCAGGAGACAGCTCCGTGTGTAAGGTGCTTGCTACCCAACCACAAGGAAGGGAGCTCATATCCCCAGAACTCACAGTAAAAGCTGGGAAGGCTGACAGGTGTCTGATGGCCAACTGGTGGGTGAGCTTTGGCCTCACTGAGAGACCCTGTCTTAAAACAATAAGGTGAAGAGGAAGACGTTGGTGGCCAACACACACACACACACACACACACACACACACACACACACATACACACACACACACACACACACACACACACCACACACACACACACACCACACACACCCCTCCCCTCAGACATACATTCCCCTGCATACTATATATGCACATATGAAAAAAATCAATCAATGATAAGAATATTTCCAAAGAAGCTTTGCTGACATAAAGATAATATTCCTTTTACCGTACCTTATGCACAAACTGGGCTTAACTGCCGGGGTGTGCATAACCTTGGGTGGGGCGAATTCCTCCCCAGAATCCCTTCTGGGAACCTCACAAGACTACCGACTTTGTTTACAGTGAAGATATCCCAACTTCCTGCATCCAGAGGTCTAGGCTTTGGCCTTATCGACTGTAATCCTGACAGGCCCCTCAGGAACCACCCTGTGATGGCAGTCGCTTCCTCAGCCTCCCTTTGAAGATAATAGCTTCCAACCCCACCCAAAGCCTACTCTAGTCTATAGTGGAGAAAACCCAGTCTGATTCGGAGAAGCGCGCACACACACACACACACACAGATCTCAATCTCTCTCTCTCTCTCTCTCTCTCTCTCTCTCTCTCTCTCTCTCTCTCTCTCTCCAACCCCCTGATTAAGATCCTATATTAAAATATCTTTTAATAAATCTCCAACTCTACTTCATACTGGCATATGCAGAAATTACTTTCAACATCAAAGCCAAGGATTTGGTTTTACTTGAGTTGAGGTCCCTAAAAGATTAAGGGAAGTCTTCACGAGGGTGTGGCCATGCCAAGTCCCTGCTGATAAGGCTGGGTTCCTCTTCTCTAGAAACTGAAGTAGCGAGCCCTGAGGGCTTCAGAGAGGGAGGGAGGAGAGGCAAATCTGGAGGGCGTGGCAGCCAACAACCCTGGCTCACCCCACCCTCCACACCTAAGGGAGGTAACCGACAG
Organism: Apodemus agrarius; assembly: GCA_964023405.1. Taxonomy (NCBI): domain Eukaryota; kingdom Metazoa; phylum Chordata; class Mammalia; order Rodentia; family Muridae; genus Apodemus; species Apodemus agrarius. Next base: position 22,007,376 of record OZ030028.1, read on the forward strand.
TTCTGGTCTAAGCAGACCTTCCGAAAGTTTGGAAAGGGGTTTTAATCACCAGAGAAAGATTAAATGACATCCAGTAAAGTACTTCTGACGGAAGCCAGGATCTCCCAAAATCACACACCTGTATCTCTCGGTGACACATCCCTGTTAGACCAGCGGCTTGCCAGCACATCAAGGCAGACCCTCACCGTTGCCTTTCTCCCCCCATTGCCCACAGCGGAAAAGGCAGGGCAGCAAGGTGGCTTCCTCTTCAGCAGCATCTGCTTATGCGGTGTTGTGTGTGCACATGTGTGAAGGCGCATGTATGGGCTAATCTTGGGTGTCCTGAGGTGCCATCCATCTACCATACTTTTTGAGACCGGGGTTCTTGCTGGATCTGACGCTCAGAGTATGTAGGTTACACAGTGAGCCATTTGTTCTGCCTCTCCAGCCCTCGGGATTTACCGGGGCATGCCGCCACGCCTGGCTTTTAAAATGTGCTTTCTGAGGACTGAAGAGATCTGCAGAAACGAGGCACCTCCCCAGTCCTTTCCACTCTGTATTGAATGTTTCAAATAGAAGAGGTTAAAAACAAGTCTGATGTTTTGTGCCTGAGCTCTGGGGTACACATTCCAAACTGTCCCAGATACTGCTTTTGCCCAAGAAAATGCGAGCCTGGGATGAGGATGGACAGACAAAAGAAAATCCAGCAGTGATGCCCAACAGGACGCTTTTGTTTCTTGTTCCTTGAGGTGCTGGAGATTTTTAAAGACTTATTTTATTTTTGATTATGTACATGTGTGAGGGCCGGGTATGGATGTGTACACTGCTGCTGGCCCTAAAGGCCAGAGGCGTGTAAGCCCCTGGGACCGGAGTTACAGACTTGTAAACTCCCTGAGGTGAGCGCTGGGAGCCAAATTCTGATATTATGCAAGAATAGTAAGCCACCATCTCTCCCGCCTGGCTGAGAACACACACACATACATACATACAACATACATACATATGTACGTACATACGTTTTATACAAGGTCTCACTGTGTGCTCCTGAACTCACTCTGTAGACCATGCTTGTCTTGAGCCCAAAAAATCTACCTGTCACAGCCTTCTGAGCTGGGATTAAAGGAGTGAGCCTAGCCCAGCTCGTATTTTTACTTATTTTTTTTGTTGTTGTTGTTAATGTCAACTTTTTTATTGAATATATTCTTCATTTACATTTCAAATGTTATACCCTTTCCTAGTTTCCCACCCCCTGAGAGAACCCCCAACCCATCCTCCCTCCCCCTGCCTCTATGAAGATGCCCCTCCACCCAACATACTCCCACCTACCCCTACCCCTTGACTCCCCCATGCTGGGGCATCTATCAAGCCTTCCGAGGACCAAGGACCTCTCCTCCTACTGATGCCCGACAAGGCATTCCTCCGCCACAAATGTGGCTGGAACCATGTGTACTCCTTGGTTGATTGATAGATTAGTCCCTGGGGGGGGGGGTCTAGTTGGCTGGCATCATCGTTCTTCCCATGAGGCTGCAAACCCCTTCAGCTTCTCTCCAACGCCTCCATTGGGGACCCCGCCCTCAGTCCAATGGTTGTCTGCTAGCATCTGCCTCTGTATCTCTATAAGGCTCTATAAGGCTCGGGCAGTGCTCCTCAGGAGTCAGCCATATCAGGCTCCTTTCGGCAAGCACTTCTTGGCATCCACAACAGTATCGGGGTTTGGTGACTGTTTATAGGCTGACTCCCCAGGTAGGACAGTCTCTGGATGGTCTTTCCTGCAGGGGCAGAGACTGGCTGGTATTTTTAAATAAGGCTGTTGAACACCATGTAGGGCACGCCGTACTTAGCTGTGCTTAATGAAACAACCCCACTAAGTAAGTAAACTGACTCTTCTTGCTGTTTGAAAGCAGAGACCTAGTCACCCAGTGGGGTGGGGAAGCTGGAGACCTCTAGGTCCCCAGACCCAGAACACTATATTCTGCTGCCTGAAATGCCTGCCAGGTGGGTTATCTCCTTACCCTGAAACCACACTGCCCAGTAGACAGGTGAATCTCCCATACTCTTCTGAAGAAAACCAAGATTTTTACAAATTAGGTCTGGCTTAGCACCACCTTGGGAGTCAGGCAGATAGAGACAACTCCGCAGAGAGAGACAACTCCTTGAACAGATCCCCAGACTTCTCTGGCAGCCTCTGTCCCAGAGTTAAACAGCTGGACACCTCTGTGGCGGGACCAGAGCTGCAGGGGGTAAGGGGGGCAATCACACATCATGTTCAAAGGGCCCATCATCTGGTAAGGTGAAACTGGGTAAAAAACAAAACAAAACAATAATATCAAGAACAGAAGGACTTCAGGGCCTACAATCTGAAGAAGAGGTCAGGAAAGGGCTGTAGTAGGATAAATGGATGTGTGTGTGTGTGTGTGTGTGTGCGCGCGCGCACATGTATGTCTGAATGTGTCTGTGCATGTACATGTATGTAAGTGCTGTCTGTATGCATGCAGTATGTGTGTTATGTATGTGTATGAGGGTGTACTATGATGTAGAGCCAGGTATAGCTGGCCAATCTTAGTGGGCAGGCGTCAGGCCAGCCTAAGTCAGCTTCATGTGGGGATGTAAACCTGCCCCTAAAGTCAGAAGGACTGTTGTGCCTGTTGTCTCTACAAAGACATGCCTGGACCCTTGCTTTCTATACAGTCCAGCCCCACCTGTTCCTCCCAGGCTTCCTTTCAAGTCCCTGTCTCTTGGTGTGGTGTGAAAAGTCTAGCTGATGTTGGTGTATCAGCGCACTTTACAGAAAATGAGCATTAATTAATTAATGCCAAGTGATAATAGAATTTCCCTCCCATTACACATGACAGCTATCCTCTCTGTGAGGACCATGAGAATCTACAGTGCTTTGCTGAGGGTGAGGAGCAAACTTTTTACATCACAGTTCTTTTTAAAAACAGAGTAAAGGCTTTTGTGTTTACTGTCAGGGACTGGAGTATCGGCTCATTGGTTAGGAGAATTTTTTTTTTTGCTCCTGTAGAGTTCTCTGGGCTGGTTCCTGGCGCCCACATTGTGGCTTGCAACCACTGGTAACGCCACTTCCATGGGATCCAATACCTCCATCGGGTCTCCTCAGAGCAACACACAGAAATGGTGCATTTACATACAAGCAGGCAGACACGGATACATAAAATAGACATTTAAAAAATAATCTTCAGGAAAGTTAATTTCAGTAATAGTTTAGCCAGGGACTAGAGGATCAGAGGAGGATGCAACTGGGGACAAGTGGCCCGAGCACCAACACTCAGCCTGTACGCGACAAACTGAGCCATCTCATCTCCTCAGTCCCGCTTTTCTGTTTTAGGCGTAGGTAGGAAAGGGGGTGGGGAGACAACTGGTCCAGATAGCTTTCTCTTTCCCTTCCTTGTTTCCTGAGGGTTGCTTAACACCCCAGACAGCAGCATGGCACTGAGGCTATTTGTCTCATTTTCGCTGTCATTGCTAGGCCCTAAGGGCCCTTCTGATCCTGACAGGCCAAGACTACCCTGTGGACTGAAAAGCTTGGGTCTCACTGGCAGGGCTGGTCCTGTTCTTCTTTAGGCAAGAATCAGGAGAGCCAGCCCCACTGGAAGGGAAGACATTGGGATGGTTAATTCTACCAGTTTGGTTGAATTGAGCAGTGTCTAAGTATTTATAGAATACGCCTTTGGGCTTGTCTGTGAGGGACTTTAACAGAGGAGCAAAAACCGCACCTTGACTGTGGGCAGCTCTAGCCTACGGGCTGGGGTCCTGAGCTGAATACACAGGGACACTTTGCTGAGTGCAGCCTTCATCCCTCACTGTCTCCTGGTCTGCCAGATGTGAAGAAGCAGCAACGCACTGCGGCCGCCACAGCTGGAGCCTTCCGGCCACGGCAGATGGCATCGTCTCAAATTACAAAGAGAAAAAAAAAATGAACTCTTCCACTTAGTTCCTTTTTTTTTTTTTTTTTTTTTGGTTTTTTGAGACAGGGTTTCTCTGTGTAGCCCTGGCTGTCCTGGAACTCACTCTGTAGACCAGGCTGGCCTCGAACTCAGAAATCCACCTGCCTCTGCCTCCCAAGTGCTGGGATTACAGGTGTGCGCCACCACCGCCCGGCTACACTTAGTTCCTTCTTATGAAGGTAAAAATATAATTAATATAGATATCGAACATCATTACTAAGGACAGGATAGCACCTCATGCCTACCAGAGAAGGTAGGATCACAGCATCATCAGAGGACCACGGGCTCCCTAAGTGCAGTCGATTCTAAGTTCCTCCTTTATTAAGAGAGAAAAACTTTCCTTTTAACCAGTGTCTTTGTTGTGAGGATGGATGGGAAGATGGATGGTACGTCCATACATTTGGTGTTTTAAAAAGCATACAAGGGCTGACAGGCTAGCTCAGAGAGTAGGGAAATTGCTGCTTTTACCTGACATTGGTTCCTAGCACCTACATCACCCAATTCACAAGTGCCTAACGCCTAGATCCAGAAGATCCAGGGTAGTCTTCTGGCCTCGAAGGCACTTGCACCCATGTGCGCCTACACAACCATCCCCAAAAATATACGAATAAAAAGTAAATCTTGGGTGGGGGGAAAGGGGATAGAGCTGGAGATATGGCTCAGCAGGAAAGGGGGCTGACTGCCAAGCCTGTCGACCTGAGTTCAATCCCCGGAACACACATGGTAAATAAGGAAAGGACTTCCACCTACAAGTTGTCCCATGACTTCGACAAGAGAATCCTGGTATTGCCGTCCTCCAAACACACAAAATAAATAAGTGTAAAAGGAAATTGAGCCATGTGGTGCTGGCACATGCCTTTAATTCCAGCCCTTGGAAGGCAGAGACAGGCGGATCTCTGTGAGTTTAAGGTCAGCCTGGCCTACAGAGGGAGTTCTGGGACAACTAGGACTACCCAGAGAAACCCGGTCTCAGGTTTTTTTTTTTTTTTTTAAATAATAGGTTATGCAATGACCTAAATGTACTTAGCATTTCCAAACTACGTACTTTAAAGCTTACTATGGGCAAGCTAGAGTGCCTGGGGTCCTAGCACTCTAGAAGCTGAGGTCAGGAGTTCAAGGGTTTCAAACTGAGTTTGAGGCCAGCCTAAGGTACATTAAGACCTTGCCTCAAAAATACGCCA